>JAASFJ010000375.1:0-24415 GCA_023333755.1 Globisporangium uncinulatum
GTGACTCGTGACTGTGATCGTGGCTCGTGTGCTCGCGACTAGTGGCTCGTGACTGTGCTCGCGGCTCTGTGTATGTGCGTACCCATCGCTAACAAACGCGCTGCCGATGATGTCATACAGCTCTGCATTCTAAATCCTCCGGCAGCCGTTCATGGCCCACTACCGCATCTCACGATCCAGTCGTCGCGGCGGCCACCCTCCCAAGCTGTTCTACCACCATCAGACTCGCTGTTTTCTCTTGCACCTCTACGTTACAAGCTCGGGTTAGAGTCACCTCTGCCTGGTCTTCGGCGCTCCGCTGTCGGCACCTCGCCCTCTGCGAAAGGCAGAGAACGCGTTGGGGATGACGTTTGACGGCTTTACACAGACTCGGATCGCGTGGCCGTCGCCGCGCCAACAGATCAGACTCGAAAGTCCGGTCGCTCGACGAGAGCCACGTCTTCGCCACACGTTCGGGTTCATAGCCGGAAACCCCTACAAGATGCGAGCCTGGCATGCGTGGCAGTAGAGTGGGCGGCATCAGATTCTGACAGGTACATGCAGGTATAACAATCATCTTCCACCAACACACATAACACGATGTACAATGGCTGGCTACACGCCGTCTTCGCGATCGGGACTCTTTGCTTCGGAGCAGACGGCTGTATCATATGGAGTAATCATAACTGCCCCAGCAGTTGGAACGATGCGGACATGTCGGCGGACTTCAGCGAGAAGCTCCTGGACTTGCGTTGCTGTCCCGACCAACGCATGGGCGTTGTTGCAGACTCCGCCTTCCCCAACTCGAAGGACATGACGGACAGGATACTGACAACTCTGAAAGATGGCGATCTCGGCCGCCTGCTTCCGTCGCGGCGACGGGCGGCGGAGGCGAAGCACAATGCTGTCGTATCGATACGACAGGCGGCGGACTGGGGCATGGGGAGCATCGACAAGGCGTTCCATCGCCTCCATCTCCCCTCGCCGTTCGATCCGAACACTCGCCGCGTTCGACTGAACAACATCTTCACGATGTCAAACTCGGGGTGCGCGCGGCGGGTGTCTCGTAGATTAGGACGGCGTTCTCTCAGGACACGTGAATGAACGCTACTTGAGGTGTTCACATCTGCTTCATTTGTTGCTCACACTGTCGTCTTTGCTGTCACGTCCTAGCCTACGCCCGCTTTGAGATCGCGCCAATCAAGAGGAGGATCTCCTGTGTCCTGGCGTGGGCTTCTTCTTTGTCCAGGCGGCGTCGCTCGTCTGCCTCTTCTGACTCGTCACGGTCCTCGTGGCGACGTTGTTCACGTTGCTCTCGCTCCTCACGACGCCGCTCATCTTTCTCCGCTTGATTGTCTCGGCGTCGCTTCAGGTCCTCTGCGCGTCGAGCCTCATGCTTGCGGTCGGACTCGTCGCGCATCAACAGCATGATCTGCATGATGTCTGTAGGTGCGCGCACGGCCTTCGCGTCGAGCTTGGGGAAATGCTTTCGCAGCCCAGCGACAGCTATCTCACCACGCACACGCTTCGCCTTCGTAAAGCTGGCAGTTGGTGTGCGCGAGTCGTCGTTGACGCTGCCACGCGGACCGATCTCGTGGTCAGCTCCGAGCTCGGTGCCTCCAAGACGACTCGACGTGGTACGGAGGGCGGGGTACCTCACCTGTTCGATGATTTCCCCGCCACTGTGTTCGGTGTGGTGTTTCAGCAAGGCGGGGTCAAGTCCGCGGCCGACGAGCCGAAAGCTTCCAGTACTGTCACGACGGAGTCCTCCGACAGCGGCGGATTCTGTGAGTGCTCGAGCTGGCTCTTACCTGCTGGGACACGATCTCGTCCTCGTCGCCGGTTTCGTCCTCGAAGACGGCCGCGCCGACTCTGTCGTCAATTGCGGCCTTGATGTCCTTCGCCGTGCGGACGTTGGGAGGGATGAACGGGTTGCCAATTGGTTTCCTGGTAGAGTATAGCTGTTTGAACCTCCTACGCAGACTATCGTAGTCTCGCTCCACCCAGCCCTCTACTCCCCTCTCGTTGTAATTCGCTGCAACTCTTTCCCACTCGTTTTTATCGGAGGGGAGTTCCTCACGCGCGATGTCGAGGAGGCGAGCCACCTCTGACGACTTCTAGTTAGCGGCGCCGGAGTACTTTGGCATCTCGAACGCGCTGGAGGGATCAAGAAGCAGAGTAAGGAAGTGTATGCGAGCACACTTGCATTGGAGTGAATGAACATTTGTTTGATTGGTGGTGGGCATTGGTTGGTAGTGAGCGTCTCGTTTTGCCTCTGCACGCGGCTATCACGGATCCTCGCTCTCATACATGTGTCGGTGGACACAAACCGGACTGGCACACAGACAGACGAAACATAGGTCGTCTCCGTAGGATACTGTTACCTCCTCACCGCTTTTGATGTCGCGGCACGACAGTGCGGCAACAGTGTGGCGCCTGCCGCTTGCGATCTCATAGAAGTGCTCGGCAGGCTCACGCTAATGATTCATGAACCTGAGTAGACTGCCGTACTTGCGAGCGTTGATGGCCACACGTTAGGAGCTCTCCCTGTCGAGCGCGTGGTGCATCACCAAGAGGTACCCGGTGTTGCGGCGCCGGTGTTGTGGCCGAGTGTTGACCATCATCAATTCACCAAGGCACATCCCGATAACTTCGCCAGCATCGTTGTTGGTGGTTGCGACCAGCCCTTAGGAGTTGGTGCTGCCGTCGCGAGTCAGCACTGCTCGATCGTCGTTGCGGAGCCCGAATCCGCACCGACCAAAGAACGGGCAAGTCGTTGGCGTACAGTAGAGGCTGATTCTCGCGTTCCGGCAGTCGTCGGCAGTGCACAGGGCCCTGCACCCACACGGTCCGTACTCGCCGACGCTCGGCATCGAGATTTGACTGGGGTTGTTGTGGTCTCTGAGGTGCACGACATCGTGCGGCCAAGACGCGCTCGAGAACACGAGGCGCGGAGTTGGTGGATGTGGCCTGTGCTGCACGGCTTGATAGTGGAGGAGATGGTGTGCTGAATCGAGTGAAGCAAGCTGGCGGAGATCGGTGTCTCGTTTGAGAGGCAGGCCGTGTCCTCCACTCTGCTCGACCGTCAGACGTCGACACACGTTGCCTGTCCGTGCAAAAGAGAAGGAGAAACGAGTCTGGGGTTCTACGTTAGATCTCTCATATTGTAGCAGTGCGCACCCGACAAGCACTTCGTACCAGTCGGTCTCGCCCTTGATCTCTCTGCAGCCTCCATTCTCTCCTCATCGGAGTCGTCTATGATCAGCACCTTACGTTTGTTCATGACGTGGTCTCTTCGTCTTGCTCTTCGCTTCTTGTTTTTTGTGGTTGTCAGCGCTCCGAAGCGAGTTGTCACACAGCACGTTGCGAGGAAGCGTTAACAACGTGGGCACCGCGTGCCTAGTATCTCCCAGTTGCTGTGTCCGTAGACAGAAGCTTGAGCAAAACGATGAAGATGGAACACTGAATGTATTGTGTGTGTGTCCCTTTGCGTCTCCCTGCATACTAAAGCTAAGACAAACACACCTGAAAGCAAAGCCAATGGCTGAGAGCCATTTGGCTCGGTAAAAAGGATTTGCATCCCTTCTTACCTGACATGCAGGTGTCCATAATTACGAACACAGCACATGGTTGGAAACCACCATGCTCATTGGTGTAAATACGCCAATCCCCGTAACCCAGTTACGTTCACGTGTAACCCCGTTACAGCGAGGGAGGTCTCAGCTCTCACCACTCACTTTCATAATGATATTTGATTGACAACACACTCTTGTTCCTGTGGTAGAAGCCGCCGCCTCCGTTACGTGTGTATTCGCCTTTCATCTTGCATCGTGAGTCATTCATCGCCACGAGTTGTCTTGTCTACATCCTGCTTGTTCGCGCTTGTTTGGTTGCTTGTTTGTATGAGCTTTACTATCGAACGGATATGCCTCGGAATTAGCCGGATATGCCGTGGGACTTGCTCGGATATGTCAACAGGAATGTTTGCGAGGCTTTTGCTACAAATTTCGAGTCAAAATTTATGTCGACACACGCTCTTGAGGTGACATAAAGCTAGGGATAGGGGCGCTTATTGAGTCGATTTTTTCGTTTCAAGCTGATATGTCGAATCTTGTGCCACCTTCATGTCGGCCGATATGCCAACTTTATGTCAAAGTTTATTCGGGGTGATGTGCATGTTTTGGAAGGAACCCAGTGGACACTGTACCACACACCTCAAGCTCAAGCGAATCATCAGCGCACGAGTGTGTTCTCTGCCTTTGGGCTGTGGAAGACAGACAACAAACTGACTTTGAAGCACAAGAAGTAGAAGCAGATTTCGCTTGTGGTTGGTTGCTGTGTCGTGTCGTGGAAAATCTTCTCGTTACACAGTGCGGGCTGGTGAGAAGCTGCTTGCGTTACGCTGGTCGAGACGCGGGGTACTTGAGTTTTCAGTGGCCAATGGAAGCTCAAACAGCATCTTGGCGACTTGGTGGAACTCTAGCCGGAAGTCACATGAAACGTCATCAGGAGACTCTCATTGGATGTCAACTCGAGCGAGTTTGACGTTGCTCCTGTCCAGGAGAGTCACTCGCCTCCCCTGCTGCCACGTCCTCGTACTGTACGAGTGCGACAACAAATCCAGGTCACACGCCTCTCGTTCTTGCCAACCGCCTGTTCTTCTTCCGACAATAACGCGATAAAACACAGTGAAGTCTTCCCACACGAAGCTCCCATTTCTTGCAGTTTTCAAAGCGGTTGGCGGACGAAGACGACCACAGCAAAAGGTGATCACGGCTCCATGAGCCGCTACGTGCATTCGGGCCGCAGCTCCAACTACCGAGGCAACTACCACTCGAACCACCAGAGCTCCCAGCTGCAGCAGCACCAACCGGACACGTACGGCGGCAGCAGCAGCAACAACAGCCTCCGCTTTGCGCTCTCGGACTCGGACTTCCAGCGCGACGCGGTCCTGAAGCGCCAGCGGTACCTCTCCCCCGGCCGCGTCGCCTCCGCTGCCACTACCGCCACTACCACTACGTACCCACAGCAACCGTCACATCGCACTAGTGGCGGCACTGGAACGCGGGAGACCTCAGAGCGTCCTGTCCCGTCCAGCGCTGCCCGACATTCCGAGTCCACGCCCGCCCCCGCTCGCGGCCGCTCCAAGTCCAAGTCACGCGCCCGGCAGCCGTCAGCTGCGCACCCTCCGAAGCCCAGCAGCGCCGAGTTCATTGCGCTCGGCCAACGCGCGCACACGACGAACACGTACCGCGCCACGTACCACGGCTCGTCTCGCGGGACGACGACGCGCAGCCGCTCGCGGTCCATCGCTGCAGCTGCAGCAGCGAGTCGCCAGCACAGCAGCAGCCGAGCTCCGCAACAACCAGAGGAGGAAGAAGAGACGAGAGGACGCACGCGGGAGCGAGAGGACCGGGAGCGAGAGGCGTTGCCAGTGCCGCCAGTCGCGCTCGCGAAAGCGACGACCAAGAAGGCGACGCACCGCTCGACTGCCGACGAGAAAGCGCGGTCCAAGTCCCAGTCGACGCGCTCCAAGTCAACGAAGAGCTCTCGGTCCAAGAGCGCCCGTCGGACAGGCCACAGTCGCAGTACTCGCAGTACTAGCAGTAGCAGTAGCAGCTCAAGCAGCAGTGAAGACGAGCGACGGCGAGCGAGCCACAAGCGCTCCATGATGCCGCGGAAAGCGAGTGCGAAGCGGACGTCGCCGTCGCCAGCGCCGTCGCGTTACGAGTCGAATAGACGACGCTCCACGTCCAAGGCGACCACTGTTCGACGGACCGACGACCGCCAATCGCAGAAAGGGAAGAGCAAGAGCCGCACGCGGGCCTCCAGTGCCGAGAGGGCCGTCGACAGGACAGCGAGCATCGACGCAGAGATTTCGAGTACGCAGCGTGCTCTGAGCGACGCGAAGAAGGACTTGCAGCAGCTCCTGGATGACACGAAAGCGAAGCAGTACGAGATCCAGAACCTCGAACTCGACCTCGAGATGCTCGAGAAGCGGAAGCAGATCAACGCCGACTTTCGGGGCACTAGACCAGCAGACGACGACGACGACACGAGTCACCATGGGAGCCGCTCTCGACCGCGTGCGTCTGCGTCCCACCATCGCGACAGCGAGCAACGCAAGCGATCGGTGAGCCGCACGCGACCCGTGTCGAGACGCCCGTGTATTGTCGACACGGACGAGTCGGACGACGACGACGAAGTCGTCATCTTGGACCCGTTGCAAGTGAAGCACGAGCAGCGACAGGTGCAGAAGCGGCCGCGGTCGGCGTCTGCGTCTCGAAGCACCAAGACGAGAACGGCAAGTGCATCAGCGCTGCCGCTTCCTGTGCAGGTGCCGTCGGACATGGAGAAGAAGGACATCCCCGACTACTTCTGGGGCAAGGGCGACTCGGCCGTGAAGCTCCTCTCGCAGTACCGCGTGCGCAAGATCAACGACGGCCACGTGCGCAAGATGCGGCACCTGGCGTTCAACCCGAGCCAGTCAGACTACTTTGCGACGAGCTCGGACGACGGCGGCGTGAACATGTGGAACTACGAGCGTCCGAGCCACGAGATCTCCAAGATTGCGACGTTCGCACCGACGTCGTTCCGAAGCGACAACCAGTGCGCCGAAAGCATCGCGTGGAGTCCGGACGGGAACCGGCTGGCTATGGCGTTCCGGGACTCGCTCCACGGCCAGGGCGAGTTCTGCGTCGTGCTGCTGCACCAGCTGACGCTGACTGAGAGCGAGACACCGCAAGACATTCCACGGGAACGTATCACGTCTGTGGCCACGACGCTCCACCCACGTGGCATCTCGGCCGTCGAGTGGATCCCGGTCGGATATGGGAGTGAGACGACAAGTCGGAGCCTAGTGACGTCCGGACCGGACCACGCTGTCGTGCTCTGGGAGGAGCACAACGACGCGAGCAAAGAGTACAAGTGGAGCGTGCTGCACCGTGAGCACCGTTCGGAAGTGAAGGCGATCTGCGTCCACTCGCAGCGGCAGGCGCTGTACACAGGCGGCTTGGACGGGCAAGTGATCCGCTACGACATGAACCAGTTCGCACCGACAGTCGTGCTCGAGCGGCGCAAGCCGAGCATCTCGAAGATCAACGCAGTGCTGGAGCACCCGCACAACCCGCACCTGCTGCTCGTGAGCTGCGTGGAGCAGGCAGAGCACAGCATCTTACTCCACGACCTGCGCGAGCGCTACAGCAGCAGCCGGGACGCGACCATGACGCTCTCGTGGGTCAAGTCAAGCGACTCGCGGTCGATGAGCCAGTACATTGTACCGCGCTGGTCGCCCGCAGGCTTGCACGTGTCGTGCGGCAGCACGTCCGGCGTCGTCAACATCTGGGACGTCCGCGTGCGTGGGCCGTCGTACCCGGTCGTGCAGCCGATGCAGGCGATCGCCGCCCACGGTGAGTGTTGACTGGCTGGCTGAGCCTCGTCCGTCCTTAGCGATGGTGTGTGTGTGGTGGGTCTTAGCTGACGGCTGCGTCTTGTTCCCTGTCGTTTGTTGTGTGTTCAGACAAGACGGTGCTTCACGCGACGTGGCACCCGAGGTACAATGCGCTCTTCAGTGTGTCGAACGACCGCTACCTCGGACTCTTGACGTTCAAGTAAGTGACGCTGTAATACAATGTGTGTGGTTTTGCGGACGTACCGCTCTCATTAGTATTGGTGGCAACTGAGTGAGTCGCGTCCTCTTACCTCCTCCATCTGCCCGCCCTTGGCTTCCTCTCAGCCACAGCCACGAGATATTTTGACACTGAGGCAAGCGAACCGACGCGTTCAAGCGGCCTGGAACAAGTGTGTGCGCGAACCAACCTCACGTCTGATGGAGATGCATGTGAGCTCTCGAGAGACGTGGACGCTTGGAAGAGAAGTCGCGGGTCCGGATGCGGCCAAGGCGTTCAGGTTCGAGGTCCCAATCCACGCCTCAGAGCTGGCGGACGACGGCGACGGGACGTCGAGTGTCGCGGTGCCCACGAATCACAGTGTCCGCATGCCACAAGAGACCAACTGCCGAGCACTAGAGCTACGTATCGGTCGGTGTCCACTACGACTGCGACTGTGTGTCCTTCGTTGACCGCTTCACTCCCTCCCTCACATCGCTCTTCTTGTGTCGCGCGTCTGGTCTATCAGCGGAGCTCGAGGAGCGTCTCGAGACGCAAGAGCTCCGATCTCACGACCACACAGTGCGCTCAGCACCTGCGCTCCCCAGCCACGCAGCGCCACTGAGCGAGAACGACCAGCTCGTCGAGTTCTTCTTGACCGAGCTGGAGAAGCACCAGACGGTCACGACGACGCTCGCGACGGCCCACGCCAAGCTGCAGCAGGCGCTACACGCGCACGAGCAGCGCATGCAGCGCCACGAGAGCGAGCAAACGCTTCGTCTGCGCAAGTACCTCGAGGTCATGAGTCGCGTTGAGCGAGCGGTTGTGCACGGCGAGAAGCTGCGCGCAGAAGAGAAGCAGCTGACGACTGTGCAGAGCCAGCGGCGGCACGAGGCGCTGAAGCGAGCGGTGGAAGATCAGCTGGCAGCGCTTCAAGCGCAGTGCGACCTCGAGCGCACACGCTGGGAAGAGCATCTGGAGCGCAAGTTTGTGGACGTTGTGGTCGAGAACCAAACGCTCAAGGCGGAGACCATGGAGCTCCGTGGAGAGCTGCAGCACGTGAGCGCAATGGCGAGAAGGTGCGTCTGTACTGGCCGCCAAGCGGGCGTTGCGAGTGGACCTAGCGGCTCTTTCTCTCTCACACCCGCGACACATTGCACTCGGAACGGTGGCAGCAACAAGAAGACGATTCGCTCGCTCACAGACGAGGTCCTAAAGCTCAAGAGCGTGGCGGCCGTGTACCCGTCGGAACTAGACGAACTCCTAGCGTTTCGAAGCCCAACTTTAGACCGCAAAGGGACAGGAGCAGTAGCAGGAACGCACCCCCTGACGCCCCACAGTGCGTAGCAAGCGGAGTCTACAACAGTCCATGAATGAAGTATAGCTCTCAGAAACGTGGCGTTCGACTAGCCTGGGCTACTCGTGCCTGCGCCTCCGACTGGCACGACGGCTGCTCGTCTCAACTGCAGGTTGGTCAGCGTCTTATGTCGCCTCGGACACACGTACGAGACGCCGCCCTGGATCACGACCAACTCGCTCTCGCGCTCCTTGAGCGTCCAGAGACGCCACAGGATGCGCAGCGACCAGCTCAGGAGCGTCATGACGCGGCTGAGCAGGAACGGCACGACGCGCACCTGCAGGCGGTGCTCGGCGCTCAGCACGTACTCGCACACGACGCGGTCTTGCAGCGAACTATGCGGGTCGAAGACGATAGCGGCGGCCACAGCGATCTGGCACACAACAAAGAGCGCGACGACCGGCAGTGCGAACGCGCGCGAGCGGAAGCCGAGATGGCGCTGCACGAACGGCGTGAGCGCATCGACAGCAAGCACCCAGTGCATCCAGAGCCAGTTGGCGCACACGACGAGGCTCAAGCCGTCCCAGCGCACGAGGTCGCACACGCAGACGTGAACGGCCGTGAGCTGGAACGAGAGGAAGGCAAAGTCGAACGAGAAGACGAGGCGGCGGACCAACTGGCGCTGGTACATATAGGCGCTCGTGACGCAGAAGACTGTTGTGCACGCAAGCGCGGCGACCTGGAGCCAGAGCAGGGCCGGCGCAGTAGTCGCGTTGGCGTTGACTCTAGCGTTGGAGGCAGGATCGGAGGTAGAAACCGAGCCCGTTGTGGAGCCGACAACGGGGTTAGAGGGCAAGCGCCTGTCGTTGACGGCGCTGTCGAATGCAATGGAGACCAGCACGAGTAGAAAGCCGCTGACTCCGCTCGCGTGCAGCAACATGCGACAGCCTCGCAGTAGCGGCACGTTTGCATCGCAAGCAAGCAATAACTCCGTGAACTTGCCGCCGAGTGTGTCGTCTGCGGCGAATGTCGTCTCGCCGTGTTCAAAGTGCATAGGCGTCCGCTTGGGACTCGTTACCAGGGCAGCTCGTGGTTCGGCCGTCGTTGAGTCACCAGCTGAGGCTGCCCTGTCCATCGCCATTGTCGTCCTCGTCGCTTGTCCACCAGCCGAGTCCTCTCCGATCGTCACTGGCGCCGTTGTCGTTAACCGCGCTCCCGCTATGTCGTTCGACGGCATCACTTGAGTACGGCTATGTTTCGAGATCGGAGGCGACGAAGGCGTCGGCACTTCCGACAGTGACGGCAACGTCGGCTTCGAAATGGACGCTACTGTTGACACTGACTTCGACAGCGAGGCTGGTGCTGATGCGACCCGAGACGCGTCCACACGAGACCTCTCGGGCGCTCTAAGTGCCACGTTGCGACGTTTGTCCTGGTCCGACAGCTGTTGGTGCGCCAGTAGCTTCTGTTGTCGAGGCGAGGCGAAACTCACCAACGTGTTCTGCGGTGGCCGCTCGACTACACGCACAAGTTTCAGTCGACACCGATAGCTGATGCAATGCACGACCGCTGAACTCGCATCGTGTTTCTTGAGTACCGCGCGCCTACGGTACACGTTCCGACACGTGAGCACCAAGAGCGTCCCCCACCCGTTCACGAGCGCGTCTTCGACTGAGAGCGACCGCGCGCCAGTGCGGAAGAGCACAATGTCTTGCGTCGCATCTATCATGTGCAACGCCGCGTACGCGAGCAGCAAGCACGTGTACGTGGCTGCAGCGACGGACGCGACGACGAAGCTTCGATCCACCCTGCTGTTCGCATCGACAAAGATATTCGACAGTGTCCCGACCAGGATTGTCGGGATGATCAGAGCCCGTTTGTCGAACATGTACACCCCGAGTAGTACGCTCGAGAACACAGCCGTGAGCGTGAAGAACCAGCACTCGTACGTGGTCAGGAGCAGCCGGACAATGTCATACCGAAGTGATGCGATCACGGCAAGACTGGCTGGGAGTCCGATCAGCGTGGCGACTGCAAGCGAGCGACCGGATGCCACTGGGAGTAAGCATGCGAGCATTCCAGTCACCACGCTGCCGAGAAAGAGCAAGACGATAGTTCGACTGAACTTGCGCACGAGCGTCGACATCATCGCCGCCACCCGAGCTCCGAGTAGAACGGATCGGACAGATCTCGAGAGGTCGAGGACCGGGAGATGAGTCGCCGCCACCAGGGCGTAGTGGTGCATTGTGTGGTCCCGATCGTCGTTCTCGTCGTCGACTCCACTCGCTTCGCCAGTGTCAGAGGCTGCTGCTGTGCTCGCATGACCTGCGTGAGCATGTGTGACCACACACGCCATCGCCTTCTGAGCGTTACGATATCGAGTACACTGTACGGAACTGAGAATAGCAGACTTGATCAACATCAACCTCGCGATTGGTGCCGTCCGAGATGAAGTTTAGTAGTGCTCGGGTACTACGTAGTGCACCGCCTTGGACCATAGCCGACACACTCTCGCGCTCCGTGAGCGTCCAAGGTCTCCACACGATATGACTGCAAGTAACTGAGCAGAGGCACGACATGACAGAGCAGGAACAACATGACGCGCAACGGAGGTCGAGACGGATCGCTTCTTGTTGTTGTCGTTGCTGTCGCTGTTGTCGCAGTCGCTTGGACAGCAGTCTAGTCCACTTTGATTGTCGCTGGTGTCCCTGTTATTAAGTTCACTATCGCCGTCGGCAAAGTCGCCGTTGTTACTGCTGTCTTGTCCAACACTATCACTTGAGTGCGGCTACGTCCGGTCGGGGGCAACGAAGTTGTTGGCAGTTCCGACAGTGATGATGCTGTCAGCTGGGAGATAAACGCTGCTGCCATCATCTTCTGAATCTTGCTGAAGAAACGCACCAGGAAGATCACAGCTCGGTGTCGAGACGGTACAGTCTAGCAGATGTGCTTACTACTCACAAGGGAGACTTCAGTGCTTGCACTCTCAGGAGTCACCGTTCCAGGTACCGTTACAGTAGACTGGCACATCATGCTACTTCTTCCCATCGCCGACTTCTTGTGGTGTGCGTGTCGCCTCGGAGGGTCCGGCACCAACCTTGTGATTCTACTCGTCAGCTGGTGGGACGGCCGCATAGTCCTTCCTGTACGAGTAGCCGACCCTCCCACGCAGCAGCACTGCATCGTCGGGCCGCGCCACCGCGATACGCCACAGTAGTCGCAGCGACCATAGAAAGATCGTCACTAACCGGTTGAAGAAGAACGTGATCACGCGATACTCGACCATGTATGTGCCCACAGAGATAGCGTGGATCCGTCGGTCGCGCAGCTCCCAGCGGTTGCCGATGACGATCTCATGGGCGAGCAGAGCCTGGCCGAGCGTGAAGAGGAGCAACGGGACGCCGAGGTACCAGGAGGATCGAAACCCGAACTTCTTGCGCACGATCGGCGTGAGCGCGTCCGCAGTGAGCACGAAGTGGGTCCACAGCCACGAACTGAGCAAGCCGAGACACCTCGCGTCCCAAAGGAACATGTCGCCGACGCACAGGTGCGCAGCTGAGAGCTGGAGCGAGAGGAAGAGGAAGTCGAATGACAGGAGCAGTTCGCGCAGCAGCTTCACTTGGTACATCCCCCATACGACCGTGCAGAAGCCCGTAGTCAGCGTGAGACCAGCGACGAAAGCCCCCACTGCGAGCGACCGGGAACTGCTCGGTGGAATGGCGAACCCGAGCACTGTGAGTGCGATGCCAAAGAGTGCTGTGCTCGCCAGGGAGAAGCGTTGCCAGCGTGGCCATGGGTCACCAGCGAGCTCGACTGGGTAGAACGTCTTGCTGGCGTCATAGAGAGTCCCCGTGTCGACGTGGACAACGAAGTTGAAGGTAGCATTGCACTGCCGATAGTATGGTTGATGGTGGTCTGTTCCTGGGGCAAAGCCCTTCAAGACAACGTCCACGAGCTCGAGCTTCACCACACACCGATAGTTGACACATCGCAGCAAGCTGCACTGGAGCCGCCGCTGTTCCCGGAGGTCCATGTGTCGCCGATACGAGTTGCGAAGCAGGATGATCGCGCTGGTCACAAGTCCGTTCACGAGCAGGTCTTCGACGACAAGGACGTGGTCTCTATAGTGAAGCACCGCGAAGTGGCGGACGCGACTAACTAGCCCGAACTGGATCAGCACGACAGCAAGCAAGTTGACACACGCGCTGGTAGCTGATGCGCAGATCGAGCCTTGGATGTCGACGGTCTTGGTGTCCGCGAGAGCAGCGTTCAAGACCCCGAGCCAGACCATCCCGGCAATGACTGCACGCGCGTCGTTAAAGTACGCCCCAACGAGCCCAGAAACGATGCTGTTGACGACGAAGAAGTACCAGAACTCGTAGCTCAGGACCACCATGCGTACAATGTCGAAGCGTGTGGCGCTCAGCGCCAGGATCTCTCCTGGAATCGACAGCACCGTCGCCGCGATCGCGAGCGGAGTCCCGTACGCAACCGGAGCACAGTACACGATTGTAGTCAAGATGAACCCCAGCACGACCCCGGCGTGAGCGAACCGGAACGAGTCGCGTGCACGCCGAGATGCTCCGTCTTGCAGCCGCGTAGCCACAGCGTTGTTGTGGATGGTGTGCGTTGCACGATCTCTCCATGCTCTCCCAGTACACAAGACGCTGCCAGTCGTCTTGGTGATGTCGATCACCGGGAAGGCGTAGCTTTTGACGAACTCGTAGATGTAAGCGCTCGGTTGGACCGCCCCTGGCGCACGTAATGGTGCAACAGGGGCGCCCATGACTCGCGTGTCGTGTTGGGTGCCCTGAAGCGGGACGACAGCGATAAGTGGGTGTGCGAGACAGCGCCGACGACGTGAGCGCGACCAGGTCGTGGCACACTGCCATATTTAGCCAAGCAAGTGGATGGGATCTGTCCTTGAGAAGCATGATCAGAAGATGCCGAGAGGTGCTCCTCCGCACTTCGTTGCCAGCCTGGCGGCTGAAGCGCACTGATCGTTGGCGGTCGTCGTCCCAGAGCCAAAGAATCATTGTCTTCTTCACAGATTGGCCGCGATGCAGCCGCGCGGACAGAAGGACGAAGTCGTGTACGACCTGGTCGAGCTGCACGAGCTCCCGCTCGTCGATGTCGGCAGGTCCCTCAAGAAAGTGCTTCTCTCTGACCGCTACCTGCGTGCGTACGTCCGTATAAACAAGAAACTGAAGCGCGCAAGTTTGCTCCTGTACTTTGCGGCGTTCCCGATCGGCGCAGCCGTGATGACAGTCGCCGCCAAGAACGCGCGATTGATGGCGCCGTTCAAGTTCTCGCTCCAGATTCCGTTCCTCATGTCCGTGTCCGCGGGCTTGCGGGCCGACATTCTCTGGTGCCTCGCGACTACGTACGACTTTTGGTTCTTCACCGTCACGAACGCGCTCACGGCTGCTTTCTTCACGGTCCACTTCAGCGACCAGCGCATCTTCTTAGTGCCCGTGTACTGGTGGGGGATCCAGCTCTGCGTGTGCGCTGACGCGAAAGTGAACGACCCGCACGTGGCAGGCGGGGCTGCACTCGCAGCACTCTACCACGTCTTCCTGCTCGTCGTCTTTGGACTGCACTTCGCGCCAGCCGCGCACCCGATCGTTCTCTTTGACAACAACGGCTACTCCATGACCTCAAACGACGTTTTGCTCAACTCGTTCTCGACAATGATGGTGCTCATGGCGCGGACTTCGTATCGGCAGCGGATCTACTTTAGAGCACGGTATCGCCAGTTGACGACGACCCGAATGTCCAGTTATCCGTGCCGCGTCAAGCTCAGTGAGGTACGATCCCAACCGGAAACCCACCACCAACAAGAAGATGGTGCACAACACCAGCCCGACCCAACCACTGCTGCGAGTCCTAGCACTCTCCAGCGCCTACGCTTCGTCAAACCAAAGCAAACGTTCCGAGCGCACGAAGTCGTGTGTCCGCCTCTGTTCGATTTCGTCACAAGGCGCTCGACGTGGCGGATCGACGTCGCTGTTCGAGTACTCGGCACCGCTGGCTTTGGCCTCAACGTCACTGCATTCGCTGGTAGCCACGCGTGGAGCAAGGCGACGCTCACATCGGCGTCTTTCCTGGCGCTCTCGCTTGCGAGTCTCCTATACACGATCGGCTTCTGCGCGATCCTCGTCGGCTTGTACCAGCGGCAGCTCCTCCATCGACTCGTGTCGTCGTTCGATTTCGTCTTCATCACGGCACAGAACACGCTGGCGTACGTTGCAGTCTGCGATATGTACAGCTGGGATCCGAGATGCATCCCGATCGTCACTGGCTGGGTCTGGCTCGTATAGCTGCTCACACTGGACGCGCTCACGCCGGCCGCACGGTCGGCAGTCCGTTTCCACACCACGTCCGCCCGACCGGTGCTGTTCTTTGCGATCTTCGTGCAGTGCTACACTCTGTACCAGATCCTGTTCGCGGGCGAGGCCGATCTACAGGACCGAGTCGTGTGGGAGCCGTCAGTGTTCGGGTACAGCACGGAGCTCCGAGCTGTGCCGTTCTTCCTCGGCCGTGTCGCGACGCTCTTGCTGTGGTCTCTCCGTGTACTGTTCCGAATGTGCGCGAGCGGCGATAGCGACGCTCTGATCATGATCCAGGGCGTTGTGCAGTTCGATTCGCAGGCAAAGGCTCTGAAGCGTGCTGCTTCTTCAAGACCTCACAGTCTCCTGCAGAAGTCCACAGTTAACGGCTTGTCGGAGAACGCGCCAAGCACGAGTCTGACACTGAGCGGCTCCAATCGCGTCCACCCCAGTGCGACCTAGTTGGAAGCTGGCAAAGTATCACACACGACACAACTGCACCAGCCAGCAACACGGGGACTTAGAACGTGTGTTCGTTTGGCTTCGCTCTCGTGTGAGAACCAACAGCCTGACTAGTTGAAGAAATCTTGCTAGGACGTTGCACCGGCCTTGCCATCGCTGGTCTCGAGTGTGCTCATTGGTCTTAAGTGTCGGGCGTCTGCGAGGTTCGCATCTTGACGTCACTGAGGACCAAGTGGAGACACGGACGAGCTCCGGAACGGACGAGTCTGGTTCGAGGCACGCCGCGTGAGCGCAAGCAGCGACCGAACCGTCGGTGTGTTTGATGCGACTCGGTCAAGTAGAGCAGTTGGCGCGGCGAACTCGACGTTGCCCTGGATGACGAGGCAGCTGCCGTCGCCGTCTCTCGTCAGGCGCCAAAGAAGTCGCACGCACCAGAGCTGCAGCGGCCACGCGCGGTTCAGAATGAACAGCACGTGGTGGAACTCGACGGCAGTCGTGTCTGGTAGTGTGACGCTCCAGAACACGCGTTTGTGCACCGGCTTGGACGGTGTGAAGACGAGTTCATACAACGACACGCGGGAGATCGCGACGATCGCGAAGACGACGATCGGCTTGACGAAGCTGTTGCGCAGCGCCAGATAGCGACGGGACGCTGGTGTGAGCGCGTCGAGCGTCAAGATCCAATGAATCGCCAGCTAGTTGTGGATGACGATGAAGCAGCGGTTGTCCCACATGAAGAGGTCGCAGACACGCACGTGCACGAGTGTAATGTGCGCCGAGAGGAAGCAAAAGTCGAACGAGCACGAGCTCGCGCAGCAATTTGCGGTTGTAGAACGACGCAAAGACAGCAACGAAGCACGTCGGACACAGCAGCGCGAACGTCCACATGACGCGAACTCGGCGCCTGGGAACGTGTAGTGCTTCCAGATGAACGGGATCAGGTTGAGCGCGAGTCCGGTTATGCCGACAGCGTAAATGGCCGTGACTCTCGTGCGATGGGAGACATCCGAACGTGAGGCGTGCAGAAGACGCACAGCGCGTGGCCATACAAAGTCGCTCTCGACAAAGACGGTGTCGTGTGAAGCCAGGCGGAGCTGCTGAACCGCGAATCTCGCTGGGATTGGAGGCAGTGTCGTCGGCGACACCAGCCTCCGTGAGTTGCTCTTGTGATCGTCTCGATCGCTCTCTGTGTATTGCAAGGCAGAAGACGCGTGACGCTTGGCCCTGTCGTCGTGTGCATCCTAACAGCAGCCTCTGAACACCCGACCCGCAGCTTGACACCGGTAGTTCACGCACTGGACGACCGTGACGTTGGCCGTCTGGCTTTCGCGAGTCTGCTGCCGTTGTTTCCGCTTGTGGTATGCGGTGCGGACGGTGAGGACGACATCTGTGCCAATTGTATTGACGAGCACGTCGTTGCTCGACAGAGCGTGCGTACCGCAGCGCAGGAAGGTCACCGTGTGTGTACCAGGTGTGAGCTGGAGCGCGACAGCGGCCAGGAGACGGATCTGATGCAGTACTGCGACCACGTAGACCACGATGTACCCCCTCGTGGTTCATGTCGGCGTCGATGCAGACGTTGTTTGGAGGGCGATCCACTGTGCGACAGCCGATAGCGCGCGTTCATCCTGGTAGTAGACAAACATGGTGGCGCAACTGGCAGAGTTCATGACCGAGAAGAACCAGAACTCGTACGTCCAGAGCAGGCGCTGGAGGACGTCTACGCGCAGAGTCGCGACTCGGAGCAGCAGTGCGGGCACTTGGCACATCAGCGTCGCGATCGCGAGTGGGTGACCGACAGACTCGCACACGCACAGCGTGGCGATGTCGAGAGGCAGTGAAAGCACGAAGAGAGCGAGCAGCACGGTGCCGAACCTGGAGAATAATTCGTTGGCGCGGTGCAGGTTCCGTCGCGAGAGCAAAACGGACTTGACAGAGCGTGAGATGCGGATGGTGGGGAGCGTGTTGACGGCTGCGAGCTCGTATCGCAACGTGCCGCCAGGCTGCATTGGCTGACAGGGTGGGCGAGGCTGTGGCCGCTTCAGCGTCAGCTTCAGCTTCCGCCTTTTTTCCTTTGATGGCTCCTTGTGTTGCTTGTCGGCCGCCCATGCTGTTCGACCGAGCACTACAAATACTCTCAGTTCTTGATCGGAAGAGCAGACAACGTGCGTTCGACTCACTACTTCGTCAGCTCGGGGCTTCGCTGGCGCTGGGAGCGACAGCTTCGAGCCAAATTTTGGGACGTTTAGCAAGCTCCGAGTCGCGACAAACTCGACCTTGCCCTAGATGATGGTCCAGTCGTTGTTGCCGCCCACGCCGAAGCAGCAGGTCGTGCGGAGACACCAGCGCAGCAGTGTCCAAGCTCAGCGGGGAACAACGTGCCAACCAAAATCCCCACGCTATGGCTGAAGACCTGCATCCAGAAGAGCAGTCTATCCTGGAACGCCCGTTCCGGCGTCAGCACCACCATGTTAAGCGAGACGCGGCAGATGCGCGGCAAGTAGAAATGGCATCTGCGCCGCACTCTTCACGAGCGCGAACTACCACCCCGCGGTCGCCAACACTATGAAGATGAAGGAGGCGCTGCATTGGAATATCTCTCGCACGCTTCGACACGCCAGCGAGTTGAAGTGCTGGACGCTTTGTATACTGCAGATTAATGAGGGCAAGAAGAAGGAGCAGAGTTGTCATCGCCCACGCGCCATACAAGCTCGCTATCGCTCGTTCACGGACTGAGAAAAGGAAGATGACAATGAGTAGCTCGAAAGACAGATAGATTGAGTGAGGATAGGCTCGGCTAGTCTTGGTCGCCGTGAATCTCGCATCGTGTCAGCACCGTTGGCCCTCGAGCAAGAACTGCACTTGACTTCGTGGTGAACTCAGTTGTTGTTAGAAAAAGCGAGCGTGCAATGCGGCTCGTATCAGCTGGTCTGCCGTTCAGTTACAAGGACGAGAGCTTGTCTCCAGCTGCAGTCGCGAGAACGAGAGCACGGATCGGGTGGACCGATTTCTGGCGTGATGCAACTAGTGTGGACAGTGAGTGCAAGAACAAGTCCTGTCGAGATCTTGACTCCATGTATTTGCGCCATAATACAGGAGCAATCAAACAGTAATTACTACTTGATGTGGCTAATATTTCATTATTAGTCTAAAACTATTGATGATTGATATAAAATCATTCTATCTTTTGGGAGGAGACCTGAGTCACCTCTTACAGTCTTCTGTTCAGTAAATGCACCACCAGAATGCACAACTCGGTGCCACAGACACGAGCCAGCGAGGTCCGAATACAACTGCAGATAGACAGCACACACACTTGGACCCTCGGAACCAGAAGGAGCACCGACTCCGCTCACTTTCGAATCCGACAAGCCTCCTTCCTTCCCTCCTCAACCAACTCGCTCGATGTTCGCAGACCTCCAGCAGCCGACCAAGCTTTCACCACACAGCGTGGAGACCGCCGCTTCCGTCACAGTCCGCGCTGACGGTGTCAGCGCTCCGTCGAGTCAGAACGAAACATCAGCGCTGCTGGCCCGTGACTCCGTTTGCCAGCACCGTCCAGGTTCGAGAGATCTCACCCTCTCGACTCCAACAACGGACGCCGCTGCGACCACGTACGGAACTGCAAATGCGAGCTCGAGCGTGGACGCGTCGCATGCCGCTGTGGAGTTTGGGGACGAAATCGACGACGCCAAGCTCGTTTGGTGGCAGCACCTGCTGCTTTCGCAGGCGTTCTCGCACACAGTCGGCCGCGCCGAGTGAACGACAGGCGCGCACGAATGTACCATACGTAGCGTTTCGTTGCGATAGAACGCTAGGTGCGTGCGAGCTGTCGAGGTGCTCGAACAAACGCCAGATCGGTCAGGCCTGGCAAGGTAGACAGATATAAGCAACAACACCCGAGTAAGAGGTGAGGTGATCACAAAGTGCGTCGAGTGGGCAGTTCACATTCTCAATCTATACATTCACAAGGCATCCTCGGAATAGTTCTTCAGAGTGGTGGTGCAGTTCGGCTTCGAACACGTCGACAGTAATGGCGGACAGGCACGGCGAGCAAAAGGGTGTCGAGTACGTACTCGTGGAAGCTCACGATCTGCCGGTCGTGGACGTGAGCCGGTCGCTTCTGATGGCGATACTCACGCCCACTCAGGCCCAGATCTACCGTGCAGTGAGCAAGCGAGTCGACCCCATTTGCATGCTTCTGTACACTGTCGCGTTCCCGATTGGTGCGTCCGTTCTCACGGCGCGAACTGACTATGCGCGCGTGCTCGCGATTTTCAAGTTCGCGTTTCAAGTCCCGACGCTCCTCCTCGCCAGCACAGGCTTGCGTCTTGACCTGCTCCGGATCCTCTTCACAACGTACGAGTTCTGGTTCTTCACGCTTCTGAACGCGGCGACGTGCGTCGTCTTCTCCATGCACCTTGGCGACCGACGCATGATGCTCGCACCAGTGTACTGGTACGGCGTCCAGATGAACGTCTGGGCCGACGCGAAGGTGGAGGGAGCACAGCTCGCTCGAGCGTGTGCGCTTGCTGCAGTCTACCATGTCTTCCTGCTCGTCGTGTTCGGGCTGCAACTCACGCCAGATACCCACTCTGTTGAGCTCGTCAGCACGAGCAACCGCACCATGTCCTCGACCGACTTTCTGCTCAACTCGTTCACGACGATGGTGGTGCTGATGGTGAGGACGGCATACCGCAAGCAAGCGCTGAACAAACGAAGCGACGACGACCCCCGGATTCTGCGTTTCGTGAGCTACCGTTGCCGTGTGAAGCTCCAGCGGACAACAGAGCAAACATCAAGTCTCTTGACAGAGTGTGCAACTCAGTTAGGTGCGACGCCATCGTCAGGCCCAGACCGTGAACTCCCGTCGAGACCTCCCAGTGACACCACTGCAAGTGCGAGTCCGCGCGAGCCCAATAACGAAACCCGCAGTGGAGGTCCGACTTCTACAGAGGCCCTTTCGAGCTCCCAGCGACTTCGATACGTCCAGCTACCGACGACATTCTGCTCCAGTAACCTCCTCGCGCCAGCGTTAGCGAAGTACATTCTTCGGGAACGATCGACCTGGCGCATCTCTCTCCTATATGGAGTGGGCGCGGTCGGTCTGGGCCTCCACGTCACATCGTACATGTGCATCCGCCTCGAACTGCTTGATTCGATCGGGAACGACGGGTTCGCAACGATCGTACTACTGGCACTCTCGCTCTCGGCGCTCTTTGTCTGCGCTTTCGCCGTCTGCTACGAGCGCCGACTACTGCTGCGGCTGCTGTCGACGTTCGACTTCCAGTTCCTCTCGCTGCAGATCACACTTGGCTACGTCTGTCTGTGTGTGATCGTGAAGTGGGACGTTCGCTGCTACTCCGTGCTGACAGGCTGGTTCTGGCTCCACTGGGTCCTGGTTCTCGATGCCCTCACGCCAGCGACGAAGTCGGCACTGCGATTTCGGAGCCACTTTGCGATCCTGGTGTTGCTACTAGCCGCTATCATGCAGATTCTGACGTCTGTTCACATTCTCTCGAGCGGATCCCAGGACGTGCATGGGCTCGTGTTCGTGCGCGCAGACATCTTCGGTCGACGAGTCGTTGCGAAAGCTGTGCCGTTCTACCTCAGTCGCGGCTTCACAATCCTCCTCTGGATGGCAAGGATTGCGTGGCGACTGCTTTGGAACGGCCATGACGAGCTCACAATGATCCAGGGCAGTGTCGAGTTCTATGGGAATCCGAAAGCGCTTCGGACCAAAGCCAAGAGCACAATAAACCAGCTACGCAAGCGAGTATCTGGCATTCTGCTCCGAGAAAAGTCGCGTGTTCAACCCGAGCAGACTTGATCATGAACAACGGACACGGGAGCACAGGCGCCGGCAGGAGGCTGCAACACTCACACGAAGACGGCGGGTTTGTGAGCTGAAGACTTTGTTGAAATGGAAGAGCTATGACGAAGACACCCGTTAGTGTCCATTCAGCAGGGTGGCGCACAGACAGACTGTCTTTGAGTTTGGAGTGGTATGTCACACAGTTTGGGGTGGAACGTCACACAGCTGACAAAATCAAAGACAAACTATCTGAGCGTCACCCTGCTCAGTAGGGCCTGCTGCCAGTCCACACCTGGAATGATACAGTAAAGGTATCATTCCAGGTGTCTGAAGTACCAGATATTCCAGGCGGAACCTGCTGGCACTTGACTCGCTGACTCGCTCATCGATCGCCACTTCATTCGCCCTCTCATTCCTCAACTTGCGCTGCAACGCACACAACAAATCTGCTACCAGCACAAGCGCCGCCAACCTCGTCACTATGAACCGCTCTGCCTTCATCGCCCACGTTAAACTCGTGAGCGCCGAATCCTGTTTTCATGCGGCGCGGAATGCCACAGATAGCCAAACGCAGTACTGCTCCACCAAGAACACCAAGAATGGCGTCGCCCTCTTGGCGAGCACCAGCGTCGACCTCAGTCGATCACGAATGCCGGACGGTCGAAACCGAAGCCAGCCACGCAACAGCGCGACATCTGCCGATACCGCGTCAGTCGACGCCGCCACGAAGAGCGAAGACCAGAGCGACATCAACGGCACCACTTCCGCTGGGCAGCGCAAACAGTCGCGGCGAGATCGCAAACAGTGCTCATGAGGAGTATGGCGCCATCTAGGCGCACCTACAGTAGAGTGATCCTTGCACGCGGACATCACCGCCTTCCACTCGCGAAGTAGTACTACGTGTAGTCATCTTATGCATGCACGAATGAACGAATGAATACAACACACATGAAAGTTCATTGTGGACTACTGCCTGGTTTAGGTGCTTGGCACTGCCAGCGTGGTCAAGATCCGCGAGTCTGCTTGTCCAGAATTTCGGCTGTGCCATTCAACACCCATAATTCGCTTACCAAGCATGCAAACTGCCCACAAAGAGTAGTAGTGCGTGCATTGTAGTGCCTCCCGCTTCGAGAGCATCGGCAGCGTTGGCGTCGTGAGCGTTCAACGACCAAACACTGCAGTCTCCAGCGTCCCAGACCCGACAAGGATCACCCTCGCGAACGAGTGCGACATGGCTTTTCGAGCCACTTGTGTGTAGCCTGCTTCCTGTTGGTCGAGCCAGACTTTAATCTGGCCGCTGGTCATATCAGGAGCTGCGTTTGTTGCCAGATCGAGGTCCACTTGTTCGCATGCCGTGTGATGCTCGTGTCCTGATACTTCGATGCTTGGCCTATTCTGATACTTTGGTGCTGCGAACATTATGATACAGAACGTACAGGGTCGTTTAGTACTGTACTTGAAATATCAAATACATAAGTATCACAGATGTCTGAAACAACCAAAACGCCCAATTGTCCAGGCAGCGGACACCGGAGGAGTGACATGTGGCGGCACTCGCGTGCACCGCGTTCATCATCGAAGACCTCGGTCTCTCGGCGCACAACGCGGCGTCGCTGAACCCAACCGTGGTGCGGTCGGGACCGCTATCAGCATCAAGCGCCAGTTGCTTGAGCATCGCTGTATCTTTCCACAACAAGCGGAATGTCGATATGATGGAGAAAGAGTGCTGGTGTGTGAGCGGGATGAAAGAAAGAAAGGAATATGAAGGTTCGTGCCCTCTGCCCAAGCTCGCGATTGAAAAGCCAGTCGCTCTCTCCCTCTCAACTCTCAATCCTCCCAGGCCCAGGTCGCGGCTGCCTCAATACATCCTCGCCAGCAACTCGGAGATGTTTTGCTTTGCAAGTCGCCATGCTCGATTGGTTTGGTTGGTCTCTGATGCCTGAGTTACGATTTGGTGCGCTGAGCAAGGCGGCTCCTCCGATATGAGAGGGGGATGCTGTGATCATCATTCTCGGTGCCGCACCAACATTGTTGTGGTTCGCTCCAGCAAGACAAACAAAGAAAAGGCAAAATATATAAAACCTTTCGCAGCAAAACACTCGACTAACGAACTGATCAATCACCAATCAACTGGACGCACGCCACGCACTGACACGTCAGCCAGCCACCGGGATTCTTCCGCGCAGGCGCACCAACTCGGTGCTTGCTTCGTGGTGGACAGACTCAAAAATTGCTGCTTTAGCTGCAGACTTTGCAACAACTGTTTGCAGGTGGCTACTGTACTGCTTGCGAATCCAGCTGCTGTTCGCCAGTGAGCGAACAGAGCGTGTGCACTCATGCATGAGAGTGAAGGCGGGTATGTTTGTGGAGGCAGCCAGGGAGATCGAGATAGTGAGCCATCCGATTCAAGCGCGCTCCGATGCCGCCACCGAGTCCCGCATTGTCCAATTCGCGTTTTACACCGCACAACAACACACTTCGCCTTTGTAGCCAAGTTCGCCACCGCAACCGACTACCACCGCCACCACCACCACCATCATGATGAACACGCAGGTCTTCTCCAAGCCCATGTCCGCTGACTTTGCGCGCGCCGTCGTCATCCAGAGCAACAACAACGCCACCATCACCACCACCAACTCCCTTGACAACAGCAACCTCGACAAGCACGGCGCCTCCAAGCGCTTCAGCATCCGATCACTCTTTAAGAGGTCATCATGCAAGCAGAGCTGCGACGCTTGTGGCATCCACGGTTGCCAGCGAGCCACAGTCGCCTCGGACATCGATGCAGACGGCGATGGCGGTGCAACGGAATCATTCGCCCGACAGCAGCAGGAGCTTCTAGGCGAAGATGCCGTGACAGCAAAAGCATCAGCACGCAAGGACGCGTACGCGAGGCAGCTTGTGGCGTCGCAGTCGCTTGTGGCGA
>JAASFJ010000376.1:0-24398 GCA_023333755.1 Globisporangium uncinulatum
AAATTGATCTCTAATTTCACCACAACAAAGCTCTCACCGTGGACTTCAAGATGTGAGAAAAGCTCGATCGGAGACGCACTTTTGCATAAGTTATTCCATTTTAGGACTTCGCATTTTGGTGTCCTATCTTTTTGGCGCGCACACTATCTACCCTTGTGTTGGAAGATGCTGAGTTCTGATGTTACCGAAAAACTACCAAAAAGGAAAGCGTTTGTATCACTATTCCATGCTACAATTCGAACGGCGTCAGGCAGCCATGTACTGTATGTACAGTCTACACGTACTGTACAACAGTACAGTGGTTTGATAACCATTTGGAAGGTCATTATCATCAATGTATTTATCGTGTTGATGTACACCTCAAGATTTAAGTTCCAGAACTTCATCCGGCATAGCACGGCACAGTAGAAATTTACTAGTACCCGTACTCCATGCAATCTATGCACCTAGCCGCCGGGACCGAATGCTGCGCGTGAGCGCGCTGAACTGAGATAAGATGACGGATGATTGCCGACATCGACCCTGTGTTTCAGAGTTAGGAATTGTCATTTGATATGCTGTCAGTGAAACGGACATACGTGGGTCTGCAAGATTTGCGGGTTGGAGCCGGAGCTAAGCATTAATAGCCGCCTTCAGCACGCTAAAACACCCTTCGATCGGGTTGCGCATCGGGGTGTACGGCTCAAGGCGCATCAAGGCGAGGCCTGCACGTTCTTGAGCATGCTTCTTTGTTTGGTGGTGAGCTGGTGCGTTCCCGATCACAACCACAGTCCGTTTCCCGTCGTAGTACTATTTAAAGCAAGGCGCATTCTTAACTGTTTCATTAACCTCCTCAAGGACGCAGTTTTCTGCAACATCCGAATGCTGCCGCAATTGAAGCGGTGGTGCACGAACACGTCTGCGACTGATACATCGCGCTGGGTTTTGAAGTTGGCTCCTTTCGAGGGAGTCAACACCACTGTCGCCCCGCTCACCTTGTTTGGCTCGTCCTTGCGTGTGGCGGCAGTAAAAGTTGAAGTGAGTTTGGTCGTAAAAGACGATGTAGGCTCCAGGGTCTTCTAACTCGAGCAGCTTGTCGGCGAAAGCTTTGCTTTTGGTCTTGTTGATATCGGTGTTACTTTTACTCGGCTCGACTCGTGCCTTTCAAAGTTGCGCATACTAGAGAGAGTTGGACACTGATGTCGAAAGCTACCATGTCCCGCATCTACTATACAATTAACTGCAGTTGCCCTCAATAGTTGCCGAGATCGTGCCCATGATGCCAGGGGTAACATGGTGCGTCCTGCACGTGCACCGCCACAGAGTAGCGTCGTCACGCGCTCTGTGCTGGTTGTGCGTCATCCCGTCGATGTGCGCATCACGGCATAACGCAGCAACCTCCCGCCAGTCCGCTCTGCGCTCGTGTATGTGAAGAACGCGGCGCTTTTCGGCAGGCGTCGGTAGCCCTCTACGCGATCTTGGTGTGCTCGTCTTCATGCGCAGATCGAATGTGTGCTCAGTATTACAGAGAGAGGAACAATTTGAAGTTCAATGGCTGATGTTCACTTTGGTTGCCACTTTGATAACATTGATCGCCGATATGAGTGCGAAAATTTGATAATTGATAAGTATCAAAAGTTACGTTTCACTGTGATCGCCGTTTTGTTCAACTTGATCTGGAAATGGTGTAGTATCAATTAATGCTTTTGCCGGGATCACAGAGTCATAATTCGGCAAAAATTAATGTTTTGTAACACAGACATTATTCCCAGTAATTAATCATCATGGCTGTATAAAGGGACCCATTTTTGAATCATTTTATGCTGTGTTCTACAACGCCACTGGTCTGTTCCCCCATCGTAGCAAAAATTGACCACTCTAAAAACCATGTAAAAGTGAGGATGTACTCACGAGCATTTGCTAATTGGAGAATTTGCGAGCTCATAATGACACCTTTAAAAGTTTGTTTATTTGAAAATAAGATGTATAGTTTGATATATTTAATATTATATCCATAGTGACGAAGTTGATTTGAATACAGTATTTATAAATAGTTTCTCGTCGGAAATTCTTTATCCGTCCAGCGGCCACAACGTCAGAAAAAGACGCTCACGGCTAAAGAAGATTCTGATAGTGCTTGATATCTCAACAACCATGACGATCTAGCTAATGAAACTTTGGTGAGCTTCATCAAGCACACTGATAAACATGCCCCGCAAGTTTGAGCCCAATCGACAAAGAACCGTTAAAGCACTTTCGACCGCATACTCGAGGGTTCACTTCTTACAGACATTGATGATTAAAGCTTCTGCGAGAGCAAAATATTATATTATGAAAGCTTCCACAAGACATAGATGTATAAATGAAAGACTATATTGGGCGAGCTTCTTAAAGGAAGTAGGCAATGCGGAGACTCTCAAAGCCGGAAACAAGCTTAAGTAAGTCGTGAGCAATAGTGCCCGTGCGACGCCAGCAGTTCGAGAGAGTGCTGAGTATCGCCTTGTCCCACGTAGCATGAGGATGTGATGCAAGCAAGAAGTGAGGAGTTTCGAGGATACCGAAGTATTGCCCAGCTGTGGCGATGGTGCGCCACATGTGTTGATGAAGGAGGACCGCCAACTTGGACCGGTTCGTTGTTTTACCTGGAGTGCGGCGGGTTCAACTCCTTTTTCGATTAGTCAAAAACCATAAAACCCTCACATTTGAACATTTTGAAAAGAGTTGCTACAATGTAAAGAATGTAACTCGATTTCTAGTTACGAGGGACTAAAATCACGTACATTTTGGATGAGAGAGCCGATCTTCAAACTCAGCATTGCACTTTTATCCAATCACGGTTTGAGTGATTTATAAGCTGGTTTTAATGCAAGTGAAATGTGGATTTTTGCTGAACATCTCAGTTATAAATCTAGACAACCACCTCGAAGTATAGTGCGTGAATGGCAGTGTTGTATGCGAGCTTGCTACACAGCAGCTTGAGTAGAAGGCCACTGGAATAAGTTGTTATTCTTTTTTAGGTGGGGGGATCTTGCAGTTGTTGTCTCCCTTCTTCAGCATCGACTCCTGCACGACATTCTGTGGCGTCATGAAGCACATGCCCAAAGCGCTCGGCTCCAGCTCAGTAGATGCCGACCTGAGCACCTGGATGAGTGTGTCGAACTCGAAAACCTGCTTCAAGTATTCTATATCCAGCCCATTATTGTCAGGGCTACGTGGGGCTGATTATCAAACTTGACGTTGAGCTCCGTAGCCTTGCACCCACCGCTAACTGCTGACCCAAATGTGACGCCGTCTGCTGGAGTATTGCCTTTGTTGGTGGTGGTCAGGTGTGACGCTTCCTCTTCCGCTGTCAGGTGCATCTTGTCCCACTCCATTTTCAAGAAGAACCGCTTCTAGTCGATGTGGACACGATCAAGCATCCCATCAAACGAGAGGGTGCCAGCGCCTGTGTTAAGATATAAAGTTGAGAAACACCAGTAACAACTAAATAGAATTCCAAAACAAAAATTAACTCTCGTGAGTATGTCCAGAGAAACGAAAGCACGTACTCAAGGATGGTGTCCATGTGCGCCGACGTGCGACATGGACGGTGAGTAGTTTGAACACGACGGATATATTTAACATCAGCCACCCGACGTGACAGAATACTTCTCGACACGCCTGTCGCTGACTCCAAAGCCCGAAGTGTCGTACGCACGTGCATTGGCACCGCGGCAACGCGGGCGTACAGCTCTTAGCTCGATTTGTGCTTGGGACGCACGCACGACGAGATCAGGATGAGGTAGGTCCACTCGTTTGAGACGCGTCGCACCATTGCCCGCGAGTACGAAAACTTCGTCCTCCGTTAACGGTGGCAGTGACCAGCCGCGCTCACGTTTGCCGTCGTTGGCGTGCGCCAGGGGAAACCAAGGATGGCAGCGCGCTGCATCTGTTGCGTCTTCTTGGATGTTGGTGGTGGTGTTGGTATTGCTGTGGATAGAGTGTCTTGATGTGGTGATGCAGAGGATCGGGTACCAAACACCAGTTTGATAACGGCAACATGTATTGAAACTAAGTAGTACGGGGCTTTGCCTCCTTGACTCATAGACGGGTGTTTAACACTTCTAACCCCGTACGCTGAATATTACCGATTATACATTTTTTAAATGTATAATACAGCTTTAGCTTTTTGGAGATTTTTCTCCATATAAAAATCAAGTCATCGCATACAAAACCAAGTCAACGCAAAATCGAGCTGCTTGGAAGCGATATAGTTGACCTCAGGCCAAATTTCCGTGCACGTGACAGAACAACCTGGCTCTCTCATGTTTTTGGAAAATGTGAAAATTTTGAATGGGCCAGACGCACACACGCGCGCGCCATGCCCTCGCTACCATCAGTACAAATTCTCCCCCTTCCCCATATGAGCTCGAACGGCGTATCGCGCGCCACTGCCGACGTTCAAACATGCGCGGGGGCCCCTGCGCGAGGACGCCTAGAGAGTAGCACCAGTAAAAGGACTCGAGATCGACTGCCGCTACAACACACAGGTAGGTGCGGCGCCCATCGCATAAACTCCGCATAGCGTCGGCGACTTCGAGGATGAGCACAGGTTCAAGCGTTTTTTATTGAAAGAGGGCACGCTGAACACTACTTACACCAGCGTTATCCCACCGGTACGCTTGTGTGGGTTCTTTTGGTGTTGAAGCAGTCCCGTGACCATGTGAGCGAGTCATTACTGTCGTGCAAACCCCTCGAGTACCATGCACGCGCCCCGTCTCGACACCAACGGCGGCGCAAGATGTCTCAACGGCAAGGCAGCCCGCCACGCCGTCAGCGACATCGCCAGCGACCCCGACACATGCAGCCGCCAGATGCGTCTCAACACCTACTACTGCTGCATCATCTCCGCCCGCCACGACGAATGCAGTGAGGGCCGCTGCGTTGGTGGTGATGACGACGTCTGCACCACGCGCTTCTGCTTCCACTCTGGTCTGTACGGCTCAAGGGCCGACGTCCACGATGGCACCGACGCCGCGTACAGCTCTGGGACCGACACATACGACAACTACGACGGCGCGTATAACGTTGGCGCCGGAATGGCACAACAGCCGCATAGAGAACTGAGCCCCCCCCGCCGGACGTAAGAATCGGGGTACGCCTTCGCGCTTAGAAAGCAGAATAGGGAGTAGGCAAGAATGGGAAGACAAATGAACAGTGAAAAATCGACACGCATGCGTACATCATGGTGAGTATAGGCTTGTCCGATACAAATTATTTCTGAACATGTTCATGCTTGCGTGGGTGGACTTGAGGCGCGTGTACGTCCTGGCTACTGGTTGCTCTACGGAGATGACGCCAGTGGCTTAGCTCAGACACACCGATGCGGGCGGCAACACTATTAAGAAGCGGCGTCAAACTTCTGCAATGTTTGTTTGGCTCTCAAGGGGACGCGGAAAAAAGACGCTCAAGACTGCACACTACTGTAAGGAGTGCACGGAGGAGGCAGGCGTTGGCCGTGTCTTCATGGGCAAGAAGGTACGCCAGCACGACCCGAATGTCAAGAACCACGCAACATGCAACCAGATCAGGCATGCGCTATAGAAAAACGGCAGAAGGCAGAAGCACCGCGCAGATTAGTTTCAGGGAGAAGCGCTCGCGCAGCATCATGGAGCAGCGGCAATGAGAGCAGCGATTGTAGAGTAAGAAGCAGCGACGTTGAGTGAGCACAAGTGAGCCGATGAAATGGAGAGTGAGAGAGTCTGAGAGCTGCTTGTGGATGAGTGACCTTGTGTGATCAATACGTCATTGTTTTGGTTTGCTTGATTGGGTAGCTGGAGTTGGAGCATCCCCTTGTATTCATGGCTGTGGTGCTTTCGCGCGCTGTCTGAACCAAAATTCAGACATTGGCGGCTCTAAGTTCAAGTTGCCCATCACTTTCTACATATGAATCTCGGATTGTACATCTTTATTTTTGAGCAGGATTCAAATTAAGATGTATTGCGCGTCTCAGCCTTGACGATTTTGGAGACCTCGTGTCCTAAATCGGCTAATACAAATATCAAGATGAAATCGTAAAGATGTATTATACATCTTTGTTATGAAATTTGGGGCGAAAATCGCGGGGCTAGAAGTGTTAAACTTAGTATCAAAGTACTGTATTTTAATTCTTCAATACATTTGTGCATTCGTGGCTCTGCGCAAATATTAATCCGCCACTTTGTTTAGCGTAATAAAACCTCATGTATGTAAGAACTGGTTGTAAAGATCCTGTTTTGGGGAGGAATCCAAAAGCACTAAAATCTGGAACTGCGCGGATTCTAACGAGCTTTATATCATTAGAGTTGAGAGGCCAAATATGATTTCGACAGTTACAAATAAGGATGAAAAAATAAGCCACTGCTTCGTTTGACTTTTGTATCACGGCTCCTCTTATATGCAAACTGCAAGAAAACACGCCATCAATTTTAATTGAAACAAAATTGAATAATTATTCCATCTGTCAAATGAAATTCTATTTCAGAACCATACACATTTCAGATTATGTTCTCTTTACACAGTAGTGTACGGGTCATTCATGCTTCAGCTCGGTTGCTAGAAACTCAAGCGAACAGTCTTTACGTGATTGACACCCAATCTATTATGCCTCCTGCTATCGCTGACACTTGTATCGTATTTGCGGTGCGGTTCTCACTTGCGTGCAGTTGTTGAGCCGCATGCCACTCAATACTGTCTGAATCGCGCCGAACCGCCCGGATCGAGTGGCTGAAGTGTGGATGTGATATTTGTGTCGAGCACGTGCATAGCACAGCACGAGTAACAACCATAAGCTACCAAATGCGCCTTGTGTTTCATCTCGATAGTGTACGACTTGCTTGCTTCACCATTTTGGCAGAGCCAATGTATTGATTCACTGACCAGTCAATATCCTTTCCAAGAGGTCATTACTATTTGGTAACCAAAACTCGTCAGACAAAGTTACTAAAGTCTATCTCAGATAATAACGACCAGGAGATTCAGCAAATGTATTTAGTGATTTTTTCCTGACTGCTGGTGGACAGCTGTTCCGCAGTGGCCCTTGAGACAAGATGGATTCGATTGGTTAAAAAGAGAGCTTTCTGAGCCACAAATCCGCGTCTTGGTCCGTTTAGTGTGCGCTGGGAACGACCGCGCCAAAGCTAACACACATATGCCGACAGTCGGCGTCGGCGCCGCGTATACGCAAGTTCCGTGGCACGATGAAGACCGTGGCGCAGATGATCGTTTACACACGTGTCTATTTCAATAGGGAAGTGACTGAGCAGAAGCGACTGCTTTTGGCGCAGCCTGTGAAGCGAACGGCACTGTGTCTTAACATCTCTGTGACGTTGGCCAAGAAAGCGTGCAAAACGGTCGATTTGGGGGACGTATTGCCGAGCAACGACGAGCCTGAAAAGGGTGAGCGGCATCCCGCAGTCCCAGACGCCCTCTATCCAACTATTTGAGCCACCATGTCCGAAATTTTTCAAGCGAAGGCGCTCGTATCTCTTGATTCTCTGTTTGCCAAGCTTCACGAGCTGCGTGAAACCAGAACAAACGGGTGGGTATGGAGCCGTGCTACGCTTCACCGCATTTTGACAGAAGAACTGTCATTTCGCTTCGACAAACGGCCGTCGCACTACCACGGCATGAAGGAAAAGAGGACTGTCGCACTGCAGCGGCTGCAGTACATCAGAGCGGTTCGGCGCTGTCGCGAAGAAGGGCGTAAGATCAACTATCAAGACGAGACCTGGGTGACGAAAAACATGACGCTGGCGAAGTGCTGGTTGGACGAAGCCGGTGACGATGCCGCCACTGCTTCTTCAGGTGTCGGTATGCGCTCTATTGTCTGCCACGTGGGAAGCGAGGACGGGTTCGTCGACGGACCGGGTCTGATCTATCGTGGCAAGCACGCTCTACAAGGGGCGGACTATCACAGCGAAACGAACTCGAACATTTTCCTCGACTGGCTGGAGAAACGCGTGTTCCCTGCACTCCCTCCGCGCTCTGTGCTCGTGATTGATCGAGTAACATACCACATAGTACTCACGGAAGAGACAAAGCCCGCAAAATCGACTTTCACGAAAGTTGCACTGATCGACTGGCTGATTGCGAAAGATTTTGTGCATGACATCGACGGCCGCGCTGCGTCTATACGTGATGACTTCATGGCGCTCAAAACAGTCGGGCTGGAGGCGATTTGCAAGCAGCACAAACCAGTTTCAGTACTCCAAACCCAGGTTCTTGCGAGACGGTTCAACTGTGACGTGCTACTGTTGTCTGTTGCTCACCCGGGGCTCAACCCGATCGAGATGGTCTGGGCCAACGTGAAAGGCTATGCTGCAAGGAGAAATGCCAACTATTCACTCTCTGATGTCGAGCGTTTGATAGCTGAGCGCTTTGGTCAAATGGGAAGTGACGAATGGTTGAAGTATGTTCGACACTGTATCACAGTCGAGAACGACTACTTCGATGCAGCAGAAGATATACCGTTTGGGAGCACAGAAAACTGAGAATTCCTTGCACAGCACATAACTTCATCAACACAGCTTCGTTTCGAGCCCCACTTGTACACAAACAACGTCAACTAAAGCCGCTTCGTACATTCTTATCATGTTCCCGCCAAATCGGTACTCAGTTCAAAATTTCAAAAAATACAATAGTTGTTATTATTTGAGATAGAATTTAATTCGTTACCAAACTAATTTGCAATTCACATCCAGTCTCTGAGTCAAGGATGCCGAAAATTTCAGACAAAAATATAAAAAAAGCGTCAATTCTTATTGAAACACAACGAAAACTTGTGCATATGCCCCTGGTTCGTGAAGCATGGACGCACGAGTTTGCAGTCTCAACAAAACATCACAGGCGGCAGCGTTCAAATATTACAAAATCGTCGAGCCTAGAAAATTGTCATTTTTAGGTTCCAGTGGGTTCAGCAAATCGCGTTATAAGAGTTGAATAGCGGCCCGTCACCTGGACCGACATAGTGCGTATGTGATGTACAACGTGCAAGTATTGGTCACTAGAACAGTAGTCGCGAATTAGCTATGAAGGTGGCATGTATGTCCTGGTCTAGCCTGGTTGCTTAATGTTGCATGATTGTGAGGTTTTATCTAAACTTATCTCTTTTCTGCTTCATTTTGGACATATAAGGTGCATCGTCCTCAAGCCGTGAGCCAAAATTACAAGATTTTCGGTGAGCCGCCAGATTATAAGATTTTTGAAATCGCCATAGCTCAGCTCATGCGAATCAGACAGAAATGTGTTTGAATGGTCCTGCTTGTATTGCAAAGAGCTTTCCTATGAATGTCTAACCTCGCTGATCTGAGCACTATTCGAAAAAAATCACATTTAAAAACTTTGGATGGGGCTTTGCCTCCTTGACTCAGAGACTGGGTGTGAAACGGTCCATTGAAAGACAAGTGGAAAGCATCACTTTGTCTTGAGTATCATTCACTACTTGACAGCGCCCCCTGGCGCCTAGTCAAACTTCCTCGTGGCAGACGAGCGCTACCACGTCACTGCATACTCAGTGTAAAGTACCTAGCCAATGGTGAGACCGAGCGATTCAAGTCTCGACTCGCGGCACAAGGCGACCATCAGGGGTTTCGAGTCAACGTCGATGACGTATATGCGCCAGTCGCTCGCTTTGAGTCACTCAGGATTGTTTGGCAATAGGGACCATTTTGGATTGCCACATACATCAAATGGATGTGACGACAGCATTTCTGGACGGGCCACTAGTAGGACAACGGTAGCTATATATGAGATAAGCTCCTGGGTACAGAAAGCGAGGATTGAGGACTATGTGTGCGAGCTCATGAATAGCACGTATAGTCTGAAGCAAGCTCCACTGATTTGGTACAATGTCCTTCAGACATTCCTGACTCCATTAGGTTTTGTACGATACAATAAGGAATACTGTATATACATGCAAAAAGTGGAAGTGGACGAGTGGGTCATCGTTGTAGTTTATGTCGACGACCTCGCCATAATGTCCAGGAGCTTATATGCACTGAAGGACTTTAAGCGTGAGCTCTCCAATAGGTCCAAAATGAAAGATCTTGGTGATGTACACTACCTTCTCAAGATGGAGATCAGAAGAAGCAGCGAAAACATGACAATATCTATCTCTCAGAAGAAGTACACCAAGGATCTCTTTCAAAAAGTTCATCGTGGACAACTGTCTATCAGTTTCTTCTCCCCAAGTGAAATGAGTGAAGTTGCCACTGGCGGTAAATATGAGTTCAACTCAGATAGATCAGCAAGGGTTCGATTACAGAGGGCTAGTTGGATCACTGCAGTATCTGGTAAGAGGCACCAGACCCGACGTTGTAAATGTCGTGAGAGAGATGAGCAACTTATTATCCTGCTACAATAAGACACACTGGGATCTCATCGTACGGACTATCTCTCGATGGGATAAAGAGAGAGGTGTCATATGACGTGTACACCGACGCGAGGTTTGCGAGTGAGAGAAAAGACCGAAGGTCTGCATCAGGATATCTGATTACGATGGCGGGTCCCACCGTGTCGTGGGGTAGCAAGAAAAGGATTGCGTCTCTCTCTCTTTTGACAGCACAGTTAGAGCTAGTTGCACTAAGCGAAAGAGCAAAGGATAGCGAAGTGCTTTTGCACTTATTGTCAGAGATGGGATTCGATCAGAAAGCACCGATTAAAGTATGTTGTGACAGTATGGCAGCGATCAGTGTGGTAAAGAACCCTGATAATCACAGTGCAACTAAACACATTGAGATTCCCTATCTAATCACAAGGTAACTTGTTGATAAGGAACAGTTGAGGATTGAGAACAGCAAAACAGATGGCATGTCAGCAGACATACTTAGTAACGCTCTGCCAACAGGGCAATTGCAAAAACGAAGGAACAAGACGGGAATTAGGAACCCACTGAGCGACCAACAGAACACTTAGTGAGAGGTTAGTGGTAAGACACGAATATAAGGAAAGTACAATTTAATTAAGTGTACTGTTGGACACACACCCTAAAGGGGGTATGTGACCCTTTAGTGTGTGGTTGTATTTCAGCGCGATGATGGAGGCCCCATCCACCTCACTTCTCAATTTGCCTTCAAGGGCAGCAGTGGAGATAACGGCCACACAGCGCAAGTTCCAAAGGGATTCAAAGGGATTGAGTTACTCTATAAGAGAAAGGTTCAGGGTTGGTTAAATACACTGTTCTTCCTGACTATCTGGCTTATTGTCATTTACCAGGTTTTACTGTAGTAGTTTTTACCGTCACTGTATGGGAGAATGAGCACCGCTTTTGGAGGCCTGTGAGCTCGTGTTTGGGCAAGAGTGACCAACACGGTCGTCATCAACAATGCAGCAAGTGCAGTTGCTAATCGTTTCGCCCACTAGATCCTGCTCTGAGGTTGCTCCTGCCAGGTTTTGCTAGCGTGAATGACTTCCCACCATCAAAAAGCAAAAACGCCAAAAATATCTAGATTTTTTGTATAATCTCTACCAGCACTATCTTTTTGTCCATTCCAGACAATTTAGAATTTGTATGGGGGTCGCTGAACACCTCCAATACCACATGTTGTATAAGACAACATGTTGCTTTCTTATATGTTCAAAGTTGTAAGTGCTATATGGTGACATTTGGCCAACTGAGTTGTCAAAAGATTGAGTACATACCTTAGAGTTTCTATTTTCATTTAGAGTTGCCAATATCACCTGATAACTTGTTACAACTTCACAATAACAATTTCCGGCGTGTTGCAAGTCGACATTTACGTACAACATTTTATATTAACGATCGGTAATATTCCTGGTATTGGAGGTGTGCAAAAATGTGACAAATTGTCGTGGAAACACATATCATAGTTAAGCAGCATTGCTCAAATCGCAAACTCAAGAGATGGTGCAAAAAATCTTTTGACGCAATTTTTTGTCCAGTACTGTACCTGTGATTGTCCACGTCGATATAAAGCTGCAAAACTAAAAAACCGTTTTTGTGGCTTCGTTAGGCAAGGAAGGGTGTACAGCCATGAGCGCGAGGAAGGAACGCTTAATTTGTACCGAATGTGAAATGAATTATTTTATAAAAACGATCTCCAGGTTAAACGTCTGTCTATTTGGCACAATTCGCAAGTGTAGTTCGAACACTGCGGCTCAGTGCAGTGATGTTTGCATATCTCCAGCTGCTCGCTCTTGGTCAAACGTACTCGCGCTGTCGTTGCGGCGACTGGTGTTACTGCTGTGGGGAATTTTTGAATGAGCTGTTTTGGTGTGCACTTTTTGAATATCGATTTTTTTCTTTTGTATTTTAATATGGAAGAAAAAAATCCGATATGTCAAAGTGCGCACGAAAACAGGTTCCATAAGTAACACGCAGTCTCTGAGTCAACCAGGCCGAATTTTAATTAAAATACAGAAACGTGAAAAACTAAAATAAAAACAATGAGGCTTCATGACTGCCAAAGCACATGCTCAGATAGCTCATATGTTGCGATCAAGATGGTGTAGGCGTGATTCCATAGAACAAATCCTCTCGAAGTTATTCGCCAGCCAACAAGGGTCTCGAAGGTTTCGGCTTGAGGTGGTCATCCTCTTTGGAATTCATTATTTGCAATTTGACGACCAAACTCAGAATAAAACGGTTCGAATCGACAGAATGCGACGATTTTGTCTTTTTACGCCCGCTTGTCTAAATATCCTGTTATATTGTGCTTTCGCTAATACAAACCAGTATTTTGTCTGAATTACAGCAAAAAAATTAAATGAACTTTCCGGTTGTGTCACAATCGATTCCGCTTCCGAAAGTATGGTGTAGTAGAAGCACTGCGTGTACCAAAATTGATTCCGCTTGTGTCAAAAAGGAATCCGGTTAATGCAAAATGTTTGTTTTCAGCTTACCGAAAAATCTGCTCCACCAACCAAGCTGCTGCTCCATGCGCCGGGAGAACAGTAACCGACGCAAGCAATCGCTGCTTGTGATTGCGGCTTTCAAAGCTGGCAGCAAAAGAGCTTTCGCTCCGTCGAACCGAGAGTAGTGAACAAGAAACAAAAGAGTATGTTTGAGAGCTGCAAGGAGGTTGCGAATGCTCGCTGTTTGTGAAAACGCACGTTTGTCGATGACAATGCCATCATGTTCAATGGACACCTCTCTGAAGTTCTCCACGAAACGCTGAAGTGATGGTTGTTGTTCTGGTGGCTACAGTAAGTGTGCGTGAAGAGCACTGTCAAAAGAGCGTTTTGAGCCGTCCTCTTTTCCGCCATCAAATTCCCGAGAAAGTTTTGTGACACAAGCGGAAAGTTCATTGAATGTTGTTGTACATTTCGACGAAACAGAAGAGGTCCATCACAAAATGCGTGACGCATGACACGGACCAGCTTTGAGTCTGTGATTAAGTTCATATGTGACCTGCAAAAAAGAGGCGTAATTGGCAAAGCCAGTTGCGCGTACTAATTGCTATGGCTGCGTACGGGGCGGTCAAAATCACATAATTAACACGAGATCACATTTTAACATTTCAGGTAAACTGAATAGCGTCAAGTAGATTGCGCGCCTGAGATTGCAAACAACACGGTTGCTCGTCTCTTGCGCTGGCGCCTCTACACAAACGTTTGGGCCCGTTTTGGCTCGCTCGTATGAATAAAGTTTGTTTGGGGGGTCTGGTCGAGTTTGGCCTGGTTGACTCAGACAATGGGTGTAAAAATATGAAAGATAATTTTTAGTAACCAAGCCATAGAGAGACCAGTTTACAGCTTTTTCCAAAAGACTTCACAACATCTCCAAAAGACTTCACAATCGTTCCAAAATAGAGCACAATCGCACTTTATGGCGTTGAACACGTGTCCGCATACAGCAAATAGACGCAAGATTACGCATGCCACACACCTCTAAACTGAACAAACTGGCACTGCATCACGAGCACCAATGAACCCCTGCCCGTGCTCGCAACCATCGCAGCACGAGACGCACAAACAAACTCGTTGCTCGTGTTTTGACACAGTGTCGTATTCCGAACTCCCTACTCTCCCCTCCCGAAACCCATTGATGGGTTCTTGAAATGGAAGGGGTTGGCGTGGCACGCCGAGGCGTGAGCGCGAGTTGTACAGGCTTAGTGACACCTGCAGCGAGCTCGTGACATAGTACTTTATACAGCTACAGAACTGAACATTGCTCCTTGTAGGCATATTGTCAACTAAAATACTGTACAAAATTATCAATTGTGCATGCTTTTGGAACGATTGTGAAGTCTTTTGAAACGTTGTGAAGTTTTTTGGAAAAAGCTGCAAAACCGTTCCTGGTTCGCGCTCGTTTCTATATTTGTAATAGAGAGCTTTAGCAAGTCGCACACAACTGAAACAACAACCCAAAAATCGACCTGCGACAAGACGACATCACGCAAAGTCGTTCATCTGGATAATAGCAAACGACTCGCTTGGCACAAGTCGTCACAGCAAATCTACACTTATCTGTCGCACAAAAACTAACCCCCACCATGCCGTTGCTGGTACGGATGGTTTGCTCTCGCGTTTCTATTGGTCGGGCGTCCCCTCGTTCTAATCCAGATCCGGCATGTTGTACTCTATCAATTAGACCCTGAAGAAACCTTTGGCTCCCCTCTGTCAAAGCGTTAAAAGCAAGCGAGCGAAGGTGTTCTTGCTGAGGTGGACAGGCTGCAGGTTCAACAAGTCGAAATGGAGCAAGAGAAAGTTGCTGAACTTCGGATGGACAGGGAGCTGCGACGCTCCCAGCTCAAATTCGAGCAGCTGCGACACATGAAGGAATTGGAGAGTCGTGCTACCGAGCAATCGTTGTCCTTTGGAGACTTGGCATTGTGTGAGGAGGAGACAAAGCGTCGCAACGACCAGATGGACAAGATACTTGAGGTGTTACTTAAGAGACAGTGAGCTACATCATCGTAGCGCTGGCACTGCCAGATACTCTTCTAACGGCGGCGGAACTGCTCCAAAGCACATTCTTTATCTTTTAACCTCGTACGCATGCCATGCAGTTTATGAGCAATACTGCCACCTTGCCCGAACTACCGACTGGTTTTTCTCCAATCTTCAGGGCTCCGGCGTCATCGACTAAGCGCCAATACAGTACGACTTGCCCAAATGACCATTCTAGTGAGACGCGCACCTTGCTCATCGTTTTGTTGGCTTGAACTTGTTCTGAAAAGAGGCGGCGTCCATTGCTGGGCAACCGAACGTAGGCTGTCAAGCCATATGCAGGATCACCATAGATGACATAGTCTTAGAACCGATAGTCAGAGGCGAAGCTTGACTCGTGGCGGGAGCGTCGCAGAACTGTGAGGTCGTGATGTCGCCCTTCAACTGGCCCAAAGTAATGAGGGATGACTCCGTCCGGGCAGACGATAGTCTGGAAGTTGACTGCGTGGGTGCGCTTGTGCCGTTGTACATCGTTCGCTGCTCGGTCCCTCCTGTCGGCCTACTGCAACGCCGTACTGCGCTGTCTACAAAAGCCTATACAATTCCTAGCTGCTCACCTTTCCTTTGCACTGGCGTACTGTAGTCGCGTAACTGCATTGCTCTCCTATCTCTAAGTACAGCACCTGCTCAAAGGTGCTGCTGATTCTTTCTATAATGTAGTAAAAAATGTTGCTCAATGTGCTTGGCGACCTGCCAAACATAACCGTCATGACAGTCCAACGGTCGGATACAGCGAGGCGGCGGAGTGTAATACGCACCGCCTCCTTGCTTGTGGCTGAAGTGCGTTCACGTGTTGAGAAGACATTGGGGAGTCGAAGACGCTACACGAGTGGCAGAAGCTCTGGCTGCGAGAGCGGAAGAATGCTCGGCACTCCGCATGGTTGAACTCCTCTATTTGTAAGCGCGCTTGAGGGAAGCGGATGGTTGGGTCTGGTGGCTGCATCTGCACGACGACGGCTTGAACGAGCGTGGTGTTATTGGATGCGATGGTGGCTCGGAGTAGGGCAGATGTGCGCGCTGTCCATACGTGGTATGATTTGTCTTTGCGAGGCTTGCTATTCTAAATGAGGGCAAGGATGATTGGTTGGGCAGGAGGGAATCGGGCGAAAGCGGGATGGACGTCATGGGCGACGCTTGGGCGTCAGCCATTAATTTAATTACCGGTAATTTAAACCAGTGTAATTTACGTTGTGGTGTTCGTTGTGTGCTCGTGGAAATGACTCGTTCACAACATGCTCAAGGTCTCTATTATTTACACATACGAATCTGTATTTACCACAATCAGCTCGTAACCAAATGCGCAAGTGGATGGCTAAGGACTCCACTATTTCGAAGCGAAATACTATACCGTCACGGTGCGGACACTGCAGTTCTTCGGACAAATCTGTGGACATGTCCGGATATACCCGAACATCTTTTGGACCGGTATACAGTATACTATCCGGACTTTGTTGTTAGTATCTCGCGCACCCGGCCCTACCGGGCCTCCGCGCTCGCGAAAAGAAAATCGTGTACTGGACCGTGTTGCGTTCTCCGTTCAAAAAACCTTGGTCGCTGGGCCCGCCTCCGCAGATACTGCTGGCGCCGCCGGCTGCGCTTCGCTTGGCAGCCCAGCAGGTCCGCTTTGGCTACGCTCTCTCGGTTTCTTCACTACTATTTGATCCATCCATATTTGTATACAAACACAAAACGTACACTGGTATTACTCAGACTATAACCTAAACCGGATATATTTAACAAAGTTCAAGTATAAATTCGATTTTCTCAGAATTACTCAGCGTCCGCAAACGGTGGATATTCCCCTTCACTATTTCCTGGCGAAAATGGCGATTCTTGCATGCAATGTGGATCCCAAAATTTTAATTTAAGGACGCAGCGCGAATTTCAATCAAAACGAGCATCCAATGTGATGAAATCCACAATCCAAAGTGGCCCTTCTTGCCGTTCTGAATGTCCTCGGCTTGCTTCGCTGTGAGAACAAACTCACAGGCGTGGGTTTATGGTTGGCAACGATCTGCTGTGTTATGCTTTGCATGGCTGATTGTGGTGCCCACACCAGCCGATCCATGCGTTGCTAGGAGAGCGCCACGATGGCCCCAGGCACCATCATCTCGTCAGTTCTGGTCGTCAGGAAGCTCTTGGTCGTTACTTTGAGCACCCCAAAGCAGCCTGAGCACACCATCAGTAACAGCAAAAATAAACACTGGCGCGAGTCTCGCACGCACCCTCAATCGGGTTGCACACAGCGAAGTATGGGGTGAGGCGGAGGAGCACCAGAGCAGTGTCGGCCACAACTATAGTCTCCTTCTGGCTGTATGCAGGTGCGTTGTCGAAGACGACAATTACCTTTCCACATTCTTGCCAGCGCAGTGCGTTTGATACGCCTCTGACACGTACGCGGTCTCGAACACCTCGGCGACCAACTCTGCGTTGCTGGACATCTGGATACCGCCGCGCAACAGACAGTGACAAACGACGCCGATTGCGCTCGACAATGCGCACTGTATCTGAAGATTGGGATTCTTTGAGCCACGAAGTGTCACTGTCGCTCGCTCACCAACGCGCGCTCAGCCCTGTGTCCTCTTGCAGTATAGGTTGTAGTTTGTTTCATCGTAGTACACGATAAGGTCGCCATCACGGTGGTGCTGCAGCAGTTTTGTCGCAAAGTCCTGTCGCATTTTTGTTTGTTTGTGGTGCTGTTTCCTGTGACGGGCACCACACGCAACTTGATACACACGCGCACATGTCACGAGTGTCTGTCTGAAACGATGTAGTGCCTCGACATGCACCTGCTTAAGCGTGTACCAGAGGCTGAAGAGCTGCCAGGTGATCGTCGAGGTTGATGCATCGACGCCGAAGTCGAACCGCAGCTGCTGCTGCATGTCGACCAAGGTGTACCCAGCAAGTTCCCCAACGTAGCTTTCGAGCGCTGTGATCACTTCAGGCGTGCACTTTATGCTACGCTCTCTAGCCCCACGTCAAAAAAGCAATTCTGCCCGACTCGATCTGACGATTCGCCGCGCCGTCGACAGTGATATGCCGTTGTGGCGGGCAACAACAAGCCAGTCCTCCTGACGTGCATGTGCGTCGAGAACGCGCTGTCGCGCTGCCAGTGTGTGCGTCGCTCGAGCCGACGCCTGGATCGAGATATAGGCGGCTGTCCGATCCGCGTGCGATCGGCAAATCGCGACGCCACTTTGGATTGTGGATTTCACCACATTGGATGCTCGTTTTGTATGAAATTTGCGCTGTGTCTAAATAACACATTTTTGATATCCATATTTCATGCAAAAAAAACACTTTGGCTTGCCAAAGGTGTAGTAACGTAAAAGACTGCTTTGTGATCCTGTACCAGGTTACAGCATGATCCTTTCCACGGAGCAGCCAATCAGTACTGCTGATTTTGCAGCAAACAACAGCGATAGGATAAATGATACCGTGATCACTTTTTGACCTATGGTGCCAGTTTAGGTGTCGTATTTTCTCTGTGTCACAGAATAATGGAGATTTGGTTTCTTGGCCATCGTGACATCAGTTCTTTCTGCAAAATGATACGGCTTCGCAAGCGTACCCCTGGCACAAGCCACTTCGATGAAGTATTATTCGTTTGGATGAAAGGGGAGGCGAGCAGCTTCAAAACGCAGCGTTTTGGCGGCAATTAACCCATCACCTTTAAAATCGTCGTCCAAGGCGACCAGAAAAGCAAAAATGAGCGGGAATATGCACTTTAAAGAGGTAAATATCATTTTTCATAGTGCAGCTTGTATTGTCCGAAGAATCATGTACTTGTTGCAGCTTGTGTGCAAAAGAAGATCACAACAGAGCAGGATGTGTTTTATTCTACCAATCAGAGGAGAGTCGGAAAATAAGACAGCGAATTAGTTTTGGGAGGTTTCTAAATGTGGATATTATTTAGAGTGTAGAGCTTCATTGGCCGAAGAAAAGGTAGTTTCAGAACAACTCAAAGAGAGAGGGAAGTTGCCATTTGGAAAGTGGCGGCTGCGGACTCGGGATAAGTCGTAGTTGTCCGCGCCACCCGCTGGCATCGTCTGCTCCATCACGGTTTGCAAGGTGAGGAAGCACTCCTTGATAGTGCGAAAGGAAGGTCGTCAAACATCTCCTTGACTGCGTCAACGACCTGTGGCGCCGAGAACCCCTGCTTGTGGCGCTGAAGATTCTGAATGGAGTTGAAGAACCCCAGGTCAAGGACGCTCATGTACTGCGACCGCGGCGGCTGCCGCAAAATCTTCACATCCATGCCTCGCACGCTTACCAGCGTCTTCTGCAATGGCGCGCGGGGATGCAGTATCCTGTTGTACCCATACAGTCATCACACGAGCGCCTGACGCGCTCGTTTGTCAGATCCACATTGCACTCACGAGAGTAAACGCTACTACGCACCTGGCATTCCCTCCTTCACCGCATGCAACACCGCCAGATGAGCTAGCCCCTGTAGACAGCGCGCATGACGGACGTTGGCGAGATGATCGTGTCCCTACTGGCCTGTGTGTTCGTCGTCCTCTTCGCTTCTTTCTCTTCAACGATTGGGAAGACAACAATCATGCCGTCAAAGCCTGTCTGAGCCTCGTAGTCGAACAGTGGCCTTCCAACAGTGGCGAGAAGCATCACCTTCGTGCTGAACTGCTTGTTGCTGGTAGTCGTAAACGGTGCACTCTCGCTCATTCAGGATGTACTGGTTCGACACGCGATGTATATAAAACACTTCTCATTGACATGCACAACATCGTGCATATACATGAAGCACGGCAAACGAGAACCTGCAACGACATTAGGCATGCGAGCAAAACGAGCGAACAATCAGCATAGCACTCACGATCGGGCGGATGCACGGAAGCAAGCGCGAAATGAAATCTCTCGCGCTTTAATGCGGCTGTCAGCATTGGCTTCACTTGCACGTTTGCAGCTCGGGGCGGCTTGGTCGGGTCGATGTACCTCTACAGAGTGGCGCATGGTACTCCCACGGCTGTCGCTGTCGAGCGCACGCTTGTCCGCTGATGCAACGGTACCTCCTAGATCGCCATTGTGGTAAAATGGGTGCCGAGTTTACTCGATTATCTCACTACCAGCGGCACGAACTCAGTGATCGGCTAAGTGCGATCCGGCTAAGTCCAGATCGGCGACTTGCGACGGCTCGAGTGACGCGATAAAGATCCAGATCGGCAGTCGATGACGTCATCGAGAGTGGCGGTCAGCGTCATAAGCACCCACGGAGATTTAGTATGGAAGTTTATATTGGGGTAGCTTAAGTATCGAAATTCAGTCCCCTTTTTTGCATTTGGAAAGCAAGTGCCTTCGAGTCCTCGGTCGCCGCGCTCCAAGTCCACGCGCACGCGTGACGCGCCCAGCCCACGACCCGTGCCCGACAGGACGGCACGTAAAACCCGTCTCCGGACGAAGACGATCCCCAGTGAGCCTACAAGAGGAACGCGCAGTCGAAAGCGGGGGGATATTTGGCCCCTGCCTGCGATCAAGAAGAAGGCACCGTCGCTTCGAAGGGAAGCAGTGCCAGCAGCGCGTGCGCGGACTTCGTCACGCCTGCACCGCGTCAAGACCAGCTTAAGACGCAACCCCACCCCGGCCGATCGGATCGAAGTGATCTCCGATCGGTCATCCCTGACTCTTCGCACGCAGACTTCACGCCGGACACGCCGGTAAAGCGAGCAGCGACAGGCGCCTGATCGGTGTACGTCGGAGCGCTTCGGCTACTCGACCCAGAGGAAGATTTTGTTGTGTGTTTTACCACACCATCTTGAGCTGCACCAGATCGACCGACGATGTAGCACAGCAGTTTGCGCGTACTGTGACCCACTCGCCGTCACGAGTTGACCAAATCTTCCTCACGGTCTTCGTTTTGCGGTTGAATTGCTTACTCGCGACCTTAAACGCGCCCTGAACAAGTGTGCCGTATCCCCAAGCGCGCGACGTGAGGAGCTTGAGCATACGAATGCGTTCATTTGAGCTCACGTCGCCGCTTCCAGCCACGCGTCCCATAGCGCCAAAAATGTCTGGCAATTGCTTCAGTTGTCACAACCATCCACGCGTCTTACCGCCAAAATGCTGTCACATTTTTGCCCGATCAACTCTCAAAAAAATATGTGTTGTTCACAAAAAAGGGAAATCGCCATTGTTTTGTGACACAGAGGTAGTAGAAAAATACTGTCTATTGAGCACTGGGCGGGGTCGTAGTCAAGAAGGCAGTGGTAGTAGTCGCACGCGCCCTTGCAATGCTCATGTAGCATGGGCTTGATGTCTACGCTTGCTGAGAAGTGTGTTTGTGGTAAGGGCGATTAGGATGGAGAGTATGCTGCATTTGCTCAGCTGTGATGTTAAGGAGCCTGAACTGACTTGGCTTTTGTATTATTATATGTTGGATCTAAAACTGGCCACGCAAAAATGAAGGCGTCATTGTGGTCCTTGTTCATTGCGAAACAAAGCGGTGTAACACTGTTCGAACGCATGAATATCTTCAGCACCATGTGCTGAAGGGACAGAGACTTTAGTTTGCCAAGTGAGTGGTTCCTTCAAAAGTTGCGCGATCTTTCCTTACGGTTCACTTTTGGGATCTTATAGTGGAATTTGACGTTACTTTAGTTTTCTCATTGAATAATCACATTTATCATGATAATTTGTTTCTATTACTATATACATATGTAATCACCTTTTTTAACACTTCAATTACCAATAGTTTTGTGTGCCGGACCAATTTTGACATCTTGTATAATACAAGATGGAGATTATATGAAGTTGAGTATGGGAGACGAATAACAGGGATCGAAGTCTGCAACATTTTTTTTGAGAAAAGACAATCGTCTTGTATAAATCAGGAATTCCTACAAGATTGACATATTTTTTTGGACGTGGGTCTTGTAGGATGCAACACGTGTTTTTGAAAGCTTCTCCGTAAGTTTAGTTCTCGCAGTGTTTCTGGGCGTGCAATCAGTGGAAACGTGGCCACTTTGCTCTTACGTGGCCACAAACACACGAAAACGTGTACACATATCATTGTTAGCGACTAAGCGACAACTATTTTTGCTCGAACAATACACACACAACACACTTGTCGCTCGCTCTCAACCCACTTAGGAGCAGCTCACTCACATCTGAAGCGACAAACTCACAAGTCTTTTGGCACTAGCAACACACAACACGTTTGGAGATGGCTCACAACGCACTCACTACAGCTCGTTCACAACTGCTAGCGACCAACCGACAAGACTTTTGGTACCAGCAACACACACAACATGCTCAGAGATAACTGAGAACACACTCACTACAACACACTCGAAGATCACTCAGAACGCACCCACTACAGCTTGCTCACAACTGCGATCGCCCAACCGACAAGTCTTTTGCTAACATCATACATGACACGCTTGGAGAATACGCACAACCCACTCACAAATAGCTCACTCACAACTGCGAGCAAACAACTGCGAGCAAACAACTGATAAGTTTTCTGCCACAGGTAGCACACACAACATGCTTAGAGCACTCTCACAATCCACTCTCAAACAGCTCACTCACAATTGCTAGCGACCAACCAACAAGTGTTTTTGGCACCAGCAATACGCAGACAAAACGCTTGGGGCACACTCATAACCCATTCACAAACGGCTCGCTCGCTGACCAACGTACATGCAGCTAGCTACAAGAACACGAACGTGAGCACACACCACACCTAGAACGCGAAAGGCAGCGCGGGCTCATAAAATTGGGCATATCTTTCTCATCTCAGCGCTATTAGTTGCTCCTTGTTTCCTAGCTTGCTCCCTTTGCCCTCACTCTCCTCTTCTTCTGCTTATGCACAAAGCGCGAGTCCTACCAACGCATTCTTGCGGTGACTGGTGAGTGTGATCTGCCCATATGGCTCACGGCTTGTTCTCCGACATAACTGCGCCGTCTCCCGTGGATGCCGCAGCCGCTGATCCGACGTTTCGCACTGAGCTCTCGCGATATGCTGCCATCAGCATTTGCGGCTGCGTCACACCAAGTTTGCCACACCGCCAACGCACGTCCAGCGCATCCGGTACTCGTCAACAGGCGATGCATTTAGTCTAACCCTGCATCCGCAAGCGTCGCCACGTCTGCCTTGTAGTCTGTCAGAACATGCACACACTCACAAACTGCCACCACACGCACTCGCACGCAGAACACACCTGAATGGCCCTTGTGGCCTCATGTGGGGAGCAAACACACAGACTTCGTTGCTTGGTACCTTGCTCTCGCATTCAAGTGTGTCACTGTGCTCGTCGCTGCGTCGACGCATCAGACAAGCAAGAGTCGATGTGTCTGGGAAGCTGCCGATTCCAAAGTGGCGATGAGTGGTGGCTGGCGCACCGGCTTGGCGGGGGACTTGAAACCCAGCACACCAGCCATTCGGGTTCCGCGGTTAGTGACTTTTTGTACTGGATGGTCCGGTCTCTGCTCATGGACCTTCGAGCCACCTGATTTCCACCTCTTTTCGCTCAAACAGGCTAGGCTTGGGCGAAATTGGCATGTGAATTAAAGTATGGTGCGGATCGAACTTTTTGTAGACATCTTCGGATCGTGTATAATACAAGATCCGTTTTTCTTGGATCTTGTATTCTACAAGGTTGGTAATTGAAGTGTTAATTAATAGAAAATGTACTTTATATTGTGAAAAATATCAACTGAATCATTTTTTGAAAAGGTGATACTTTCGACCAGTGCACATATGTAAAAAAATTAAACATCATGGTAAGCGATACCTCAAGGCACAAATTTCAGAGCTTCACCAGGCATAACACGGCACTGTTCTGTATACCACAAACGACCCGTGGCCAAAAGCCCATGGACGCCTCCAACATCCCGAAGCGAAATACTTTAGTTTTCTCATTGAATAATGGAAATGATATTCTGACCCCATTTTTTTATTTTGGCCCCTGGTTCGTACTTAAAGATATATGCGTACTTAGTATCTTGGTATCGATTGTATAGTACACTACGGTATACTGACACGAGCGCTATGCGTGCGGTGGTTTCGACAACCATGTCTACACGTGTGCCTTGAAGGTGGTCGAACACAGTACACAACTGGAGGGCACGATCTAGAGCAGCAGCCCAAACAGAAGCACATGGGTGAAAAAGCTTCATCTTATTACTGCCTGCCGATAAAGCGGATACTATGAGTCATTTGTACTGGTCACTTGCAGCGGTGACAACACCAGTGTATGCTCCATTCGGACGGAGGCGCTGGTTACGCTACTCGGACGATCGTACAAGCTGTAGGAAGTTACGGTGCCGGTGCAAGTCCAGCTTGGTAGATGCTTGATATCAAGAGCAGGTGTCAAATGATTAGAAACAAAGGAAAAGCAAGAAAAGAGAGAAAGATACCGAGAGAGAAGGAGAGAGAAAGAGAGTGAGAGAATGAGAGACCGACAGAAAGAAAGAGGAAAGGATTAGAGAGAGAGAGAGAATATCACCCAATCTACCACGATCTACTGCTACAC
>JAASFJ010000377.1:0-24358 GCA_023333755.1 Globisporangium uncinulatum
CTTTCCACATCTTGAAACTCGCGCCGCTACTCCTAGACGCAATCAATGCAAACACTGAGGAGCCCGTGAGGAACTTTGACAGCGACACGCACACAGTGTACAGGCCACTCGAGAAATGCATGTTCGATTACTGTTGCACCCACAACAGCCAAGCGCGCTGTCTCCCGCCTGTTCTCATCCAGCAACATCCAGAGTAATATCGTTCGTAGATGATGCAAATAAAGAGCACGCGGTGGTATGAACAGTGAGTGAGTGATACGGAGCAGATATTGCAGAAGTATGCGGCGTGCAATATCTTCTCCGAGTTTGCCTCGTTCTACCATTTTACCATTCTACAATGTTCGACCTCGCATTGCAGAAACTCTTGCAACTAAGTTACATACATTTCATTAGGTGCAATTGTTTTTGGCAATTTCGATGTTTTCACGGTATGAGTACGACAGGTCAGTGCATACAGTACCGGTATATTGTGTACCCCACTTACTGTATACATACAATAATATGAATAGTGTACTAAATAATTTCATTTTTTTATATATTTATCTATTTATCTGTTTTCGACAGGATAAATTTCTTGGTGATCACAATAATATTATGTCCACCAAGAAGTTTGTCCATTGATTTCAGACCTCTGCAATTACAGTAACGTTAGTGGTACAATAAATTTACTACAGCAGTACTGTGCATCATCAGGAACAGTTTATCCTTACATACTTATTTTGTACTCAATGTCCATATTATGGATATTGAGAAAAATTGTGTGTATTATCCAGGAATCAAGAAATGCATAAATCATGGTAACTTATACTACGTATAGTATAGTTTATATTGTATCATATTTTTCCAGCTTTTGCAATGTTCCGTTGGTCAAATCTCTCAAACCACACAAGAAAAATCGGACGAACAGGAAATCGCAGTCGATCACAACAGCACCAGAACAACGAACGCAGATTGGCGTCCATCAACGCGGCAGTGAAGCGCGACACGAGCCTCCTCGCCAGGCCAGCTTGATGGCCTCCCTCGACCAAATGCATTCGGCAAGCCCTCCATTATACTCTTCGATGTACAGAATACTTTCACTGTGTGCAGGTCTCGAGAGCGCACACGAGCCCAGAATCCCGGAAGCTGTTAAGCTCACTCACTCGCCTCGCAGCAGCCGCTGCTGCGTGTACTCCCAGAGCAAAATCGCGCCGCTCACGTGCACGTTGAGCGAGCGGATGAGTCCGAACTGCGGGATCTCGACGCATACGTCGACGACCTGGAGTACGTCCACAGGCACGCCCTCCTTCTCCTTCCCGAGCACGATCACAATCTTCTCAGGGAACTCGTACGACGAGAGGCAGACGCTCGAAGACGTTTGCTCGAGCGCTACGACCGTGTACCCCTGTCGCTTCCACTCGAGCAGCGCCGGCACGAGCTCGCCCTGGTCCGGCCGCACCTGGGCAATCGGCATCCACTTGTTCGCAGTCACGCTGATCGCTGCGAACGCGTCGTCGTCGCACACGCGCAAGTTCGGGACGACGAGCGTCTGCGCGTTGAAGATCTCGCACGTGCGCGCGAGGCCCGCGAGGTTCGGGATCTTGTCCACGAGACTCGCGCACAGAATCACGGGCTGCCGGCGCTGGTGGCGGGCGTTCAGCGCTGCGACCATCTCGCCACGCGCCTGCATCGCGACTAGGAGCACACTCTCGTCCACTCGGACCGCTTGACTCGGGTCGAGCTTGCGCTGGACGTGCACAGACGTGGCGGTATGGTCGCCAGCAATGCTGCTGGGTGAGACCACTGCTGTAGTTGTTGGTGGTGGCCGCACTGCCCGCGACGGCGTGTCGACGAGCAACGCGTGCTCGCGCTGGAACTGGGCAAAGAGCTCGTTCATCGCGAGCTGGAACTGCTCGCTGAAGCCGAGTGCGTCGCTGGACGGGAGCAGCTCGAGGCTCTCGTTCACGGCCGCGGACGAGAGCACGCCGAGCAGCGAGCACGCGACGTCGGGCTGGAACTTGGCGAGTTGCTGGTGCTGTCGGCGGTGCATGCGCTTCGCTTCCTTGTTCTGGCTTAGGAAGCGCATGGTTTGCTCGAGAAAGTCGACGTCCGGTCGCGAGAAGGCTGTCGACAGTCCTTCCTTCTCTTTCTCTGACGGTGGGGAGACAGAAACCGACAGGAGGGTCAGGTGCGGAGGAGGAGCCGGAGACTCGTCCACGTGGTTCAGGACGCGTGGGAGCACCGTCGCGAGCAGAAACTGCACGAGGATGCGCGTGTGGCCGTGCATCGCGTGGAGCCACGGCAGTAGAGCCCGCACGAGCACTGCAGAGAGCGCGCGGTCGGTCGCGAGCGGCGCGTCCACGCGCTGGTGGAGCGCGTACCCGGCCACGAGCAGCAGCGACGCGCTGACCTGCGGACTCAGGTTGAAGTCTGCGAGCAGCGGGACGACACAGTGCGGGATCGTCACGTGCGGGAAGCGCAGCACGAGACGCATCGCAAAGACCTCGAGGTAGTACCGCATCGCTGGCAAGTGCGGGGCTGCGAACGCACGCCAGAAGAGCGCGTTCACAGTGCCGAGCAGCTCAGAGCTGACGTGCTTACTGAGCACGCACAGCGCCTGCCAGCACCGCAGCTTCTTCCCAAAGCCTTCGCTGTGGAGCATGTGCTGCTGCTTCGTCCACTCGACCGACAGCGTCAGCTCAAGCAGCTGCACAATGATCTGCTGCAGGAGCGCGCGCTCACTCGAGCCCAGAGTCGCACTGTCGACGCTGATCGCGTCCAGGAACGACAGCACCACGAGGCGGACGAGCTTGTCCTTGGCGAGCAGCCCACTCGTCGCTGCGACGCCCGCAACAGTGAGGTTCGCAGTGTCGGCGTCCGCGCCTGGCGCGAGCACGAGCTGCTCTCGCTCGTCCAAAACCAGCTCCTTGAAGAGTAGCAAGGCCACGATCTCGTCGACAAACCAGAGCGCCGTGTGCGGCAGCGCCCGCCAGACGTGCACGAGCCGGCACGTGAGGTGGAACATGACGTTCGGACGGTGCACTTCCCCAAACGCAACGACGCGGCGCACCCAGCGCTTGAGCGGCGCGTCTGGGCCGCGGCAGAGCTCATCTGATAAGAGGAACGCTGGCTGAAAGAGGCAGTTCACGACTGCGCGCGTCAGGACGTCGGGCTTCGCGAGGCACTCGCTGTACTCGCCCCAGACCGCGGCAAACAGCGCGTCAAGGCGCTCGTCGCGGTCCGGTGCGTGCACGACTGCTGCAGCGAGCTGTGCGAGTGCGAGGGAGAGCACGTGGACCAGCTCGCCCAGTACGCACGGGTCGGCGCCGACCGCCGGGAGCGCGTCGAGGCACTCGGTGAACACGCGGGTGAGCAGTTTGGACGAGACGTACGATGACCCGCGCAGCACACTGTGCATCAGTTCCCACCGGCTCACAAAGTACGCCACGTTCGAGTGCGCATAGTGCTTGCACGCGCCGCCCGTGCTTGGATTCAGACGAGCCGCGAGCAGCAGTGGCAGCATCGACTCGCTCTCGAACGCTCGCATTGTGTCCACAGCAGCCGCCTGGCTCGCGACCATCGACAGGTACCGAATCGCGCGTGTTTGAGCGCTGGTGTCCACGCAAGCTGCCGACTCGGGAGAGATGACGTCCTTGAGCGACTCGCAGACGCTGTCCAATGCCTCGATTGCCGACAGATCGTTGTCGTGCTCCACCGCGTAAATCGCAGTCCGTGTCACGACCAGTGCAGTCGCCGACAGCAGCTCGACCGAGTCGTCTTCGTCCTTGGCGCTCGGACTTGAACCCGTCGCAGCAGGCGACACATCGCTGCTGGGGTCTCTGGACACAGCACTGAGCCACTGCGTCGTCGTTTCAAGTCCCACACGGAAGAGCTCCCGGGCACCGAAGACTGAGCTCTCGGCTGTGGCGTAGAATGTCTGCGGCCTGAACGTAAACACGAAGCGCGCGTTGGCAGACGCCGTCAGCTCAACGACCTGCGCGACCTCCTCTTCGATCCTGCCGATCAAGCGGAGAAGCCTGCTGCTGTCGGCGTCACTGGCGGACACGAGACGAGTCAGTGGAGCACGCAGCTCCACAACGTTCGGACCGAGCTCAGAGAGCTCGACGTCCGAGGTGAACAAGAGCAAGCGGCTCAAGTGACATGCGCTCAACGCCTTGCCACTCGCGTTCTCCGACTGTTTGCTCAAGTACCACGACAGCTCGGTGGACAGCGACGCGATGAACCGACCGGCAGTGGTGCTGTCGCGTTGTTGCTCCGGCTGGAGCCACTGGTGGAGCGCGAGGTACGTGCTGCCGTCGTCTCCAACCACGAGACGCAGTGGAAGCGCGAGCAAGAGACTTGCAATCGAGTGCAACGAGTGCGCCGCCAAGTCCGTGAAGCCGCCTGTAAGGGCGCTCACAAGCGCCTGGATGATCTTGACGCGAATCGACTGCGGGAACGAGCGCAGGACGCGGAACTCCATCGTGATCCGGAGCCGCTCGAGCGCCTCGTTGTCAAGCAGATCGTCGGCTGACACGACGTTGCGATCACGCACGACAACCTGGAGCGCCGGGTTGCTGAACACCTCGAGCATCATTGCGAGCGCGTCCGGCGAATGGCCATTGACGTCCGGGCCGAAGATCGCAGCGTACACAGCCGCGACGTAGCTCGTCGTCAGACTCACTGCCGCTTGTTTGTCTGTAGCAGAGCGCTGGCGACATCGGACGCCACTGTTCGCGAGCTGGAACGTCAGGTAAGCGGCCAAGAACTCGCGTGTCACGCGCTGGAACGCCTCTTTGGTCGACGTCCTGTACATCTGCGGGTCGTTGAACGACGGCAGGAGGTGCTCAAGCACGAACGCGTGGAAGCTCGGGCTGCACACAAACGACGCCTCGACATCAAGAACCTGCGCGCTCTCGCAGCCTCCGACGGTGGCCAACTGCTGGAGACACGTCTCCATGAACGTCGTCATGAACGTGCGGCGAACGAGCGGGTTCTCGTGGCTGAAGACGCGGAGCAGCAGCGACTGGACCCAGTCGAACGACATCGTCACTGGCCACGACAACGGATTCGCTGTCGTTCGACTCGGAGGCACCCGCGGTGTGCTCGAGTCGCCTTTGACCACGACAAGCGACGACTCGAGCAGCTGTGTCACGTGCGGCCACACTTGCTCAATCAAGTGGAGCTGCTCGTGCGTCTGGATCACGTCCGACGCGGTGATGAAGCGCCGCCAGACCTCGAGGTCGCCAGTCGCACTGACGTCGAGTGCGTAGTAGTGGGAGAACGCAATGTTAAGCAAGTACATGCCCTGCTTCCGAAGCAACGCGTCCGAGTTGGCGAGTGCGAATGCGGTGATCGCTTGCAGCCCACTGTTTGCCATGAGCTCTGGGTCGCTCGGGAGCAGCAGACAGAGCAGGAACATGAGGTTCGCGACGCTCTTGCTGTACTTGTACTTGCCTGCACGCCAAGCATCGATGGCAGCTACCGTGAACTCGCGAGCTGTCGCCGGTGCGATGCGCAGCAGCGACGGGATCAGCTGCGTCGACACAGCCCGGAGAAACTGCGGCGCTGTCTCGAAGAGCGAGATTGAGTGCGCGCAGACAAGCTTCGCGTGGCCCAGTACAGTAGGTGAGACGGCCACGTCACTCTCCAGCAGCAGCTGCAGCACGCTGCATAACGCGCTAGAGCTGATCACAGAGGGGTCAGACGTGCTTGTGTCCCCTTTCGCCGACTGCTCGCCAGTCTCCGTCGACGCCCATGACTCGTCGACAAGAATCGACGCCACTTTGGCAGCCAGCATTGCACGCATCGTGGCGTCATGTGCTTCAACAACGCGCTTGAGCGTCGCAAGCGCCACCGTGTGCACGCGCGTGAACTGCTGGTGATGTAGGATTGGTAGCAGTAGTGTATCGATGACACGCTGCCAGAGCTCCACTCGCGGCGCTGTTTTTGTATCCTCCAGCGCACGAGCAGCCAGTTCGGCAAACACCACCATCGTAAAGTGGAAGCGCTGCGAGTCCTGCTCGAACGTGGGCTGCAGTGGCAGCAGCAGCGCCAATGCGTCGCCGCTGCTGTCGTCACTGCCATGAGCTCCGCTGAAGAGCTCCTGGAGTTGCTCGGCGCTGAACGAAGATACGAGTCCGAGCGCTATCAGCCCAAACTGAAGCTCATCGTCTGTGTTCTTGCGATGCGCTTGCTGTTGCCAATGAGTCCACACGGCTGTGAGCTGCTTCGCCACGAGCGTGGACGTAGACGTCATGGTATCACGTCGGAATATGGGGTGGTGGAGCCTGAACGGCGTCAATGTAGTCTGTTTCTCAGAAATGTGCAGTTTCCAAGGCTGTGATTGGCCGACATGTTTTCAGACCCAGAAATTCATATCTGAGTCGGTCACGTCATAACGGTTCGGAGCCATTCGATAGACACCAGCAACAAACTCGACTCGGCGCCAGCAGCAGCTCCCATCGCTTCGCTCGACCATGCACTTCTGTCCCTCGTGCGGCAACATCCTGCTCGTGGAGCCCGACGTGCGTTTGTCCTCTCAGCTGCTCTGTGTGTGTGCCTCGAGATACGCGTCGCTCACACAAACAACACCATCGTGGCCATGATGGGTGGGGGCGACTGAATGCCGTCAATGACAGGCGGACGGCATGCGCTTCTTCTGCCAGACGTGCCCGTACCTCTTCCAGATCAACGAAAAGGTCGAGAAGAAAGTGCCGCTGCAGCGCAAGCAGGTGGACGACGTGCTCGGCGGCGACGAAGCCTGGGAGAACGTCGACCAGACGGAGAGTGCGTGCTTGAGCTGCTGCTATGGGATGATGGTGGTAATGAGTGGGTGGGTGATCTGACGCGCCTCTGCTGTGCCGTGACGACAGCGCGCTGTCCGCACTGCGAGTTCACGAAAGCGTACTTTATGCAGATCCAGATCCGGTCGGCCGACGAGCCGAGCACCACGTTCTACAAGTGCGTGCAGTGCAAGAAGCAGTGGAACGACAAGTAAACGAGCTCCTTAGCTCTACCACTCGTGTCCACGTCGGTTATGGGGTGGGTGGGTTGTGTACGGGAAGAGAGGAGAGCACGAGCCTCAGCTACGGCTTGGCGGTGGCTGCATGCCGCGTCGCTGAAAGCGCTGGCAGTTGTCGCATGTCCCGTTGCAGTCCGCCCGGTTGAACGTCTGCCCAAAGTACGACACGAGCAGCTTCCGGCGGCAGCTCGTCGAGTCCTCGCAGTACTCGGCCATGGCCGCGAGCTTCTCCATGTGCACGGCGCGCGTCTTGGACGTCATGCCTTTCGACGGCATGTACAAGATCGAGCGCATCTTGGAGATGTCGCGGCTCGAGTAGAAGAGCGTGCACTGCGACGGCTTCCCGTCCCGGCCCGCCCGCCCGGCCTCTTGGTAGTATCCTTCCATGGACTTGGCGACTGAGTAGTGGATCACGTACCGCACGTCCGCCTTGTTGATGCCCATGCCGTACGCAATCGTCGCGCACACGACGCTCACGTGGCCGTTCTGCCACGCCTCTTGCACCATCTGCCGGTCCGTGTTCGACTGTCCGGCGTGGTAAAAGTCGGCACGCACGCCGTGGTCAAAGAGGAAGTTCGCGACGTCTTCGCACTCTTGTTTCGTCATGCAGTAGACGATCCCGACCGCGTCGGCAGCGAACGACGCTTGGATTAGCGTGAGGAGCGCTTCGAGCGCTTTGCGCTCTTGCAGCGGCTTGTCGAGCACCTCGAACGTGAGGTTCGTCCGGTTAAAGTTCATGGAGAAGACGAGTCCGCGCGTGATCTTGAGCGACTTCTGGACGCCTTGGATCACTTTCGGCGGCGCCGTCGCGGTGAGCGCCATGAGCGGCACGTCTGGGAACCGCGTCTTGAGGAGCCCGAGCTTCATGTAGTCGGGCCGGAAGTCGTGGCCCCACTGGCTCACGCAGTGCGCTTCGTCGATTACGAACCTTGCGAGCATCCCCTGGTGCCGACAACCTCACGTTTGAGTTACTGTCTCCCTCTCAGTATGCGAGTGGATCAACCACCACGACGCGACGTACGTTGCTATGCAAGAGCTCGAGCAGGTCCATCATCTCAGCCGAGTTGCCCAGCTTCTCGGGCGTCACGTACAACAGTTTGAGCGACGGTTGCTTGCGACGCAGCTCCTGGACGATCGCCCGACGCAGAGTGATTCCTGTCTGGCTCGAGAGGTACCCGGCTGGGATCCCGCACTGCCGGTTGCGGATCAGCGCAGTCACTTGGTCCTGGATGAGGGAGAGCAGTGGGGAGACGACGATCGTCACGCCCGGCGTCAGCACGGCTGGGAGCTGTGCACAGAGAGTACCGTCAGTGAGATAGAGGCTGTCGCTGACCACCATACAGACAGTCGGCCAGACGGGGGACCACGTTCCGCTCCCCACCTGGTAGCAGAGACTCTTGCCGCCGCCTGTGGGCATGAGCACGAAGCAGTCTTGCTTGCGCATCGTGGCCTCAATCACCTGTCGCTGGTTCTGCCGGAAGCCGGCATTGCCAAAGATCGCCTTGTTCGCGCGGTCCAGCAGGTCGGGCTTGGGTGCGCTGCCACCACCACCGCCAGTGAAGAATGGGTGCGTAGGCGTCGTGACTGCTGCTGGCGGTCCGCTTGAACTGCTGCTTCGGCTCCCAGTGACTGGAGCATCGCTCGTGCGTGCGCGCTTTCGTGACGCCCACTCAGTGGTCGTCGTCCCGTTGCTCGCGCTAAGGCGTCGGTGGCGTCCACCTGGTGCTCCTCCGCCAGTGCCAGCACCTGGAGTAGTACTGGCCGCACGCGACTGGCGAATGAGGTCCAACGCCGTGGTGTTCTCCTTCTCAGCCACGTCCGTAACGTCAAAATCATCATCGTCATCGTCGTCGAAGAACCCACGACGCCGTTTGCTAGGGTTGTTATTGTTGCTGCCGCCGTCCACTGTGAGGTCGATAGGGTCCGTTTCTTCGGCGCGCAGCACTTGCTTGGCCGTCTGGAAGTGCGCGCTGATGGGCACGAAGCTGCCAGTCTTGCGACTCATTGTGACCTCTGGAGTGTGACTTTCTCGTGTTAATTATTGCGCGAACGCAAATTGATTTTGGCGCCAAAAAACACAAAATTGATTAGCGAGTCGAGTGACAGGACCAGTCCAACGAAAGGGGTGCGGCATGGAGAACTCGTACGACAGCTGGGGTAGCGCGAGCGAGCGGTTCGCGGACGAAGGCGCGCTGTGCATCGGCATCGACTTAGGCACCACCAACTCCTGTGCGCCAGCTGCACGCTGTACTGTCGCTGTCTTCTAAAGACAAGCTCCTCACGCGTGCAATCGATCCTCCCGCAGGCGTCGGCTTGTGGCATGTGGAGCGAAACCACGTAAAGATCCTCAAGAACGCTAAGGATCGCGGCCGCACGACGCCCTCGGTCGTGCGGTTCGACCCAGAGAGCGAGCACCGGTACGAGGTCGGCGCCGCTGCCATCGCCAAGGAGACGCAGCCCGTGGGCAACACGATCCGCTCGATCAAGCGCCTCATGGGGCAAAAGTGCGGTACTGTTGTTGTGTTTACTAGCTCCGGCTTGGTGGCGGTATAGCGATTCGCTTCCAGCTCTCAATTGTCGGACGTGTGTGGGATGCGATCGCTTTCAACGACGCAGGTACGTGAGCAAAGCCGTGGAGGTGGCCAAGTCCTTCGGCACGTACGAGATCGTAGCCACGAAACAGGGCAACGCCGCAGTGCAGGTTGTGCGCGCCCAGAGAGCTGTAACTGTCGAGCCAGAGGAAGTATCTGCGTACATTCTCTCGGACCTGAAGGCGTCGGCAGAGGCGTACTTTGACGGCAAGCGGATCGACAACGCGGTGATCACAGTACCCGCGTACTTTAGCGACTCGCAGCGCAAAGCGACGCTCACGAGCGCGTCCATGGCGGGGTTCAAAGCTGTCCGACTGCTGAACGAGCCGACGGCGGCGGCGATGGCGTATGGCCTCTTTGTCGCCGGCTCCAAGATCGTCGTAGTGTTTGACTTTGGCGGAGGCACACTCGACGTTTCGCTCCTGAGCATCGACGACGGTCGCTTCGAGGTGCTCGGCATTGGTGGCGACACGAACCTCGGTGGAGAGGACCTGAACAATGCGATCACAGAGCACTTGATCGAGCTACTCCACAAGCACCACGACGTCCACCGCGCAAACCTGACGCTGGCCGACATGATCCAGCTGAAAGCGCAGGCGGAGCAGGCGAAGATCGCGCTCTCGACCCACGAGAGCGCCGACGTGGAGCTGCGCGACGTCGCAGGCGTGGCGCGCTTCGCGTACACGCTGACGCGCCACAAGTTTGAGCAGCTCGGTGACAGTATCTGGAAAAAGTGCGTCTGCTGTCGGCTGTCGGCTGTGTGCTCGAATGCATGCGTTGGACGGCGTGAGTGGTGCGATGTTTGGCTCATGTATGTCTCCGCGTCTACTACATCAGGTGCCTCCGCATCGTGAGTAACGTGTTGAGAGAAGCGGACGTAGAGGCTGCTGACGTTGACGAAGTCGTGATGGTCGGCGGCTCTACGCGGATCCCGATCTTACGCGCCAAGGTCTCGGACTTGTTCCACGGCAAGGTGCGTTCGACAGCTCAGCTCAGCTCACTACTACGCCGGCCGTTCGGGTATCGCTGATAGCGTTCTTGTTGGGAAACAACGACACGCAGGAGCTGTGCATATCTGTGAACGCAGACGAAGTCGTGTGCGAAGGGGCAGCGATCCAAGCCGCGATCTTGAGTGGCATGGACCGCCGCGTCTTCCGCGACGTGCTCATGATGGACGTGATCCCACTGCCGATCGGTCTAGAGACTGCAGACGGCGCAATGGAGGTGATCATCCCCAAGAACGCGCGCATTCCAGTGTCGTTGACCAAGTACTTTGAGACGTTTGAGGACGACCAGCGCGGGCTCACCGTCGAGGTGTACGAGGGCGAGAGCGACGTCGCGAAAGAGAACGACCACATCTGCTACTTTAACTTCGTCCTGCCGCGCAACAAGGTCGGCAAAGCCGGCGAGTTCGCGCACCCAGTGACGTTCACGATGAACGCGAGCGGCGTGCTGCAAGTGCAGGCGGGGATCCACCACGACACGGAAGAGAAGCCCATGTCGATGGCCGCAGTGTACGTCCTGGCCGCCTACATCGCAGCGCTCTTCGCGTTCTACGTCTTCTTCCGCATCTACTTTGCACCGGCGAGAGACATCACGCTCTCCACGTAGCGAGCTGAGCTGTCAGCGGGTTGCGAGAGACGATAAGTGGATGGTGTTGTACTCTGCTCGTTGTGCTTCTTCTTGGACTACCGATCTTCGTCTGACTTGAGGTTCCAGTGAGCGTCTCGAAATTCGCGTGACAGCCGCATTGTGGGCAGTGCTCCGGCTCACCCACCTCCCGTCCTCCTCACAGACCCTCTCTAAACTTTGCAAGCCACGGCGACGAAGACGCCGACACATAGGCGTTCAGACGCCGCCACTTGCTTTGATTGCCATCCACGCCGTCAAGCTGTTCATCTTGGTTGTGTTCGGGGAAAGCGTTTAAGTGATACTCGAAGAGCAGTTCCACCGCTTCCGCCGCCGTCTCCAGACGATTCTCTTCGAGTCTGCTCAAAAAGCAACCAGCGTCACACCATCGTCACGTTAGCCACCAGAGCCGAGCACTGTCAGCGCATATAGTGACTGACTGCACGTACAGAATTCCGACGACTCGGTCGACGCTGCCTGTCGCTGCGAGATACTCGATGAAGCCCTGCTCGAATGGAGTGCCGAGGATGTCGCTGTGCGCATCTCGTCGCGTCGCTTCTGCAAACGCAGCTTGCTCCAAACGAATCTGCTCCGTGAACTCGTTGTCGGCAGTGGCGAAATCGGTGCCTGCGTCCATTTCACCGCTGATAAAGCACGCTGAATCCTGGAGTTCGCGCAAGACCGACATGTACGCGCCGGCTTGAATGATCCTCATCAGCGCCTCGAATCGCGTCGTTGGCTTCGGAATTAGCAACGCACAGCGAACTGCAAAGCCGTGCAGATCCAAACGAGGGAGAATCTCAGCAGCGTTTGAGTCGCGGTGCGCGCGCTCCGATAGATCGCGGAGGCAGATGACGAACTTTGGGACGTCGATGTGGTCGAGGAACGGACACTTCTGGAGCAAGACCAGCATGTTCTCCAGCTCTGCGCGTACGCTGTCGACCTGGAACCCATTGAAACGCAAATCTTCCCCGGCGACAACTCGAATTGGAGATTTCGGGTCGGGAGTGTCGCGCTTAGGCTGCGTCGAAAAGAGATCGCCGAGCTCCTCGGCCAAGCTGAGCTGCATCGGTGGCGCACTGCTCGCACTGCACAGTTGCTCCAACGGCTCCAACAGAACGTACTCCCAGATTCGCTTCCCGTCCTCGAGTCCGCGCACAAACCGTAACTTGCTGAGAGGCTCTAAGATCCTCGACAGGGTTCGCACCATCTTGAGCTTCATCATGCCACGCAGAACGGTCTCCCACAAGTCGACCGTTTGGACGCCAAAGTCGAGCATCAAGTGGCTCACGCAGCGCAGCACCCACGGTGTGTGGGCCGCGTGCTGCCGAAGCAAGCTGCGAGCGACAGTTCCCTTATCGGTCTTCAGCAGAAACACAATGTCGAGAGGCACTCGGTGCTCCTCGAGACACACCATGTGCGAGCAATGGCGCGCGTAATTGCTGATGTCGCTGAAAAACGCCTCGATGCTCGCGACCTGATACTTCGACGAGATGGTGTTGGCTGCAGCCGACGGGTTTAGCTGAACAATGTGCAACGCAACGCGGAGCGCGCGCGACTTTGCGCGAAAGGTGACACCCGCTCTCGGCTTCCCATCCTTCGCGAAGCGCACCAGAAATTCAACGAGTTCCTCTCCGCCGGATTGATCGCGCTCAAGGACATACCGCACGGCGGTAAAGATAAGGCGCTTGACGTGGTCCTCGTCCTTCTGCTGCATCTTCTCAGTCTCCAAAGGCTCAAAGATGCACTCGACGTGAGGAGCGCCGCTGACCCGAAGGACGGCGTCTTTGACAAGCCACTCGTTGATCAGCTCGCGACGAACCTTGTGCGCCGAGACGCCAACGAGTACTTCAAGCTCGTCCACTACAGCGTGCAGCGTGTCTCGATTCAGCTCGTACGACTGCAACGAGTAGCGTCGGTACAGCTCGGAGAGAAGCTCGGCTGGTCGCCCGACTAACTGGAGGAGCTCGCGCAGCGCTTCGTCACCACTCGCTAAGGATGCCACCCCGTTGCGCTCGTCGAAGATGGTTGCACGCAGCAGTAGCTCCACTCGCACTCGCAGGATTTTCTTCTCAAGCCGAGCGAGCGCTTCAGCGCCAGTAAAAGTGTGTCGCCTAGAGCCACGCTCCTTCCCCTCGTTGGCGGCATCCACGCTGCCTAACCTTGCCGATACAACTGCGAACTCCAGCGCCTTCAGTTTTTCTTCGCCGAACGGAAAATTCTCTGCGAGCCACTCCCCCGCCGTGACCTTGTTCTCCGTCTCCGTCAGCCGGGACAGTATCTCGTGAAAGAAATCGAACGGTAGCACTGCTTCACCACCGTGCGCTCGATCTGCTGCTGCGCCTTCTACCGGTCGCAAGTGATGCTGCACCAGGTTCTTCAGCAGCAGCATCTGCAACTCGTCGGTCTGGAGGCGAAGCGGAACCGCGAGGTCGAACAGAATCTCAAAGTTGTCCTTGTTCAGGAGCTGCGACAGCACGTCGCGAGGCTTCGTGATCAGGTCGTGGAATGAGACGTGGCCGAGCAAGTGCAAGTCGAGTTTCTTCGCTCGATCGCCATTGTCCGCGTTCCCGGGTAATGCTGCGTCTTGCGCTCGTGTCGCAGTGTACACACGCAGAATGTGGAGTACCTCGACCCGTCGCTCCACTTCGTCTCGGTCTGGGTAGTTTGTGTGCTCGAGCAGCAGTCGAAAGACGAATAGCAGTCGACTGTAGTCGAAGCCTGATATCTTCAAGACGCTCTTGAGCAGCAGCGAGATAAGATGCTGCTCGTGGATGTCGTCGAGCACGCCGACAATCTTGTCTTGGTATTCAAGCTCCGCGGTAGTGGCGTCTTTTCGCAGCAGCAACGCCTCTACGTATGCGAGTGACGTGAAGTTGTCGTCGATCTGGTAATGTCGCGCAAACTCCAGCACGGTGTAGAAGTCAAAGTTGCTCTTGACGATCAGTGCAGGCACGAGCTGGCGGATGTACGCGAGATCGCGACGCTCGCTCTGGAACGCTTTGTGGTCACACTCGATGCCAAGCAGATTCAGGTAGTGCCACCATCGCGCGTTGCCCTCGAGTTCGACGCACTGGTGGAGAAACGCGATTTGCTGCCAGGCGCGAGCCGCGTCCGAGCCGATGAGCGCGAGCTGCTGGAATCGATGAAAGTCCTTTGCAACATTCTCTCGCGAGATCTGCCGCTTGAAAGCATTGAACGCGTCGACTTGTTCGAGCGTCAGCATTAAGCTAGAGGTTGAGCGCGCACAGCAGCACTCGCGTGAGGAGTGATCACAAAACACACCATCGCGCCAACTGGCGCCATTATCGTGCCTCCAGCACACAACCGAACGCACCCAAGAGCGAAGAAGCTGTCGATCATCTGGGACTGGAACACCGTCGAGAGAAGCCGCGCCACTTGCGACTGGATGACGCTTATCGCGTCCTCAGGGAGTGCGCGCATCGACAGCAGCGCCTTCAGGCTCAGCAAGTCAGCGTTGTTCTCGACGAGGAAGGACACGTATCGCTTGGACGCAATGAGGTCCTCGGGTACATCGAGGCTGACCACGCTCTTGTGCTCGGCGATCGCAAACCGAGTGGCGAGTCGCATCGCGTCAGACGCGGGCAGCACACACGCGTCGCCTCGAAACCACCTGTCAAAAAGCCTCCACTGTGCTCGCTTGTCCTCTGTGTGCTCGCCACCAGCGACGTCGAGTTGGGTGAAATGAAGAACTTCGTCCAGGAGCGCGGCGTTCTTCATCAACACGAAAGTCTCCTCGAACGCATCCATCTCGCAAACGCAGATGGCGTATCGAAGAAGTTCCAGCGAGTACGTTGGCGACAAAGTCCGCGCTCGTTGCAATGGCGACTGCAGACGACATGGGGTTCTCGAAAGAGCGTACATTTCGTCAATGTGCGTCGCAGTATACCACGAGATGGTAGCTGAAATCTGCCGCAGTGTATCTGCAACGTCGTCGGATGCCGAATCGGACGCGCAGGGCCGACCAGTCGGCTGTGCTTGGGTCCGTGCGTCGATGTTCACCTGCAATATGGTGCCGAGGCGGCGAGAGAACAAGTCTCGCGCGAATCGAACGGCGGGCAGAACATACCCGTTCCGAGCAGCAAGCTGAGCTGTCATCGATCGATACTTGCGACGCGAGATTCTGACGCTCGCTGCAAAACGCGCAAGACTCGCCGCATACTGCGCGCGGTGCTCGTCTTGCTGATCTTCTGTGTAAGATTTTGAACTCGCCGCGACTGCTTCCCGATCCAGGCGAGGTTTCTTCATGAACGATTCCGAATTCACACCTTCTTTGTCCGACTGCGCCGCGGCACGTTTCTTGCCTTTGCCACGAGCAAACGCCACGGATCGCTCACGGTCGGGCATCTCATCTTCATCTCTCCTGTCACCTCCAAAAAGCATGCCGGGCTTGAGCAGTCGCTTCACCTTCGCCTCCACACGCTCCGGGTCACGCAGCGTCGATATCGAGAGGAGCACCTGATGATCCCGCTCGATGCGTCCCAGCGTCCGCAGATCTCTCAGCAGCGTATCAGTCAATACGAAGTCTGGACTCACGACGTATGCAAGTACTTCTTCGTCTCTCGCCGAGACCGCGTACTCGTGAAGAGTCTGGATCTCTAGCACGAACGTCGAGACTAGTGCCGTGAGCATCTGCAGCACGAATGATCGAGGCGGGTCTTCTTCCAGTATCCTCGCGCTTAAAAAGCTCTCCAAATCGGGTGACAGCCGGTCAGGATCGGAATTGCTCTGCTGCTCTTCACGTTCCAACAGAGTCATCCCGAACTCCACGGCTTCCTCCATGACCGACACCAAGAGCATCATGGATGCTACGACGTCATTCCGTTGCTTCACGCGAGTCAGCGCGTCGAGCGCTTGCGCTGCGCGTCTGCAGATTTCAGCGTCGATACCAGACGTGTCACCATCGCCGACCGGCGGTGACGACAGCAAGTTCTCGATGAATTGAACCGCAGCACGGTCGCAATGTAAATGGCTGTATGCATCAACAAGCCGCATTGCGTCGTCCAGCGCTGAAGGTCGAGCGAACTGGCCGAGAATGTGGCCGAGAAGGCGAGATGCGTTTCGCCCGTCAGCTACGCTGAACTGCTTGACGCCGTATGCCATCAGCATATCCTGGATCTCCATCAGCCGGAAGTGCTCTTGAATCTCCACGTGTCGATCAGTTTCCCACGCTAAAGCGTGTTTCCTTGCGTACTCTTTCAATAAATCCGAGTACGGCGGAGCAATTGATCGGAAGAGCGCCAGCGCAGCGTCTGCACGGACGTCGATGCTCTCGATCGCGTTCAGTACCGCGATACCTCGGGCTTCTTTCTCTGCCGAGTGCGGGATGTGAATCGACTCGGCAATCTCCGACACGTATTCCTTCAAAACCTTGTCAGCCGGGATCTTGCAGAAGATCAGATAGCTCTTCACGTGGTGTTCGATGTCTCCACACAGCGTATCGGGCGACAACGCTCGATCCATCATGCTCATCGCGATTGTTGTTGAAGTCTCCTCCAGGAACATCTGAAACGAAATCTTGAACTGGTGAACATCTGCCAGGTGTTGGATGTGATGTAGGTTGGACGCCAGTTCCTCGAGGTGCTCAAATGCGTTTTGACTTGTGCGCATCATCTTGACGTCATTCGAAATGTATTCCACCTGCTCCTGGTTGAAGCAGCCGACGCCAGATCCTTCAAGTCTGAGACCGACGTATGAGCTCGAAGCGCTGTTCTGCCGAGTTGCCGACTTCAGCAGTCGACTTAGACGCAGCGCAGTCGAGAGGCTTCCGTTCTCAGCCGCGATCCGAGCTCGATCAAGTATCCATTGCGCCAACTCGTGAAGTAGACGCGAGGGAGAGTCACTGCAACCAAGCTGCGGGGATTCCTTGCAGTGCTTCACGATCGCTGGCGCCACTTCTCGCTGAATCCACTTCTCGAAGCTTGCAGATGGGAGCGAAGATGGTAGAAAATGCAGCAGCTTCGGGATCTCGCAGATCAAGCGCTCGTCGGCGTGGCGGTTCCACACAATCATGGCCGATCGCATCGCTCCTTTTTTCAGATAGCCTTCGAGCATGCGCAGCGGATCGGCGATTGTGAACGAATCCCACTGATCGCGAAGCCGGGATCCACTAGTAACGTCGCCGATAGCTGAGTGGAGCAGCTGGAACGTGGTCCACTTGTACGACGTGTTGTCAATCCGGTTGCACCACTCGAGTAAGCCTTCCGAAATGCTGTCTCCGGATTCTTGCACTGTCGTGTGGCTCCGTACGCGGCGCACCAGAGCGCTCAGGTGCTCGAGCATGCATCGTGTCTCGTCCTCGTGGTTTCCGATCGCTGCAAAGCACGAGTGAAGCCGTTCCAAAATGCTTGATGCACGATTCTCGCATGAAAAGTCGGCGATTGGAGTGCTCGCCAACGACTCCGCGGTCGAGACAAGATCTGGAACGGCTGGAACAGTCCCTGATAGGGCGATCTCACTTGATCCCGCGGATCCCGACATCGAAGCCGGCTTCTTCCGAGACCACTGCCACATCGACAGCTTCTCGCCAGCCCGAATAGATGCGCAAAAGTCGACGCTTCCTCCACTGTACAATGTTATGCTTGCAGCCGGACTCCACCAACTTCGGTCTGTGGTTGTGCTCCAAACTGTTTCCGTACACCAGCGCTTCGATATTTCGGAAATCGTAATCTTGACGACTTCCAGCGTTGGCGCTCCTCGTTGAACTTCGGGAGCGGCTTGACTGACAGCAATATAGTCCGATCGCGCGCATTCCGACAGTTCATAACGGCTCGATATCATCGCAAAGCACGTGATTCCACTGCCAGGAAGCTGATACACAAACACCATGCTGTACCAGTCCCACCTGATCAAGCAAAGTATCAGAAACAGTCTGTATCAGAAAAAGTCCATTTACGGCATCCCATCCATGGCCAATGCAACGTCCGCACCACATCAGTGTGCCGCTCGCATTCAGCACGAGAAGGTATTTTCGATCCACCGTGAACGTCATCGACTCGATAATCTCGCAGCAGTCTGCAACTTCGCTGACAGATGACATTTTCTGGGCGAATGAAGGTCAGTTTGCCAGTCGCCGCGCACCCATTCACTGCGATAACAACAATCGTACGCGTACCTCGATGCTTGCAGACTTGCCAGCGACTACCCCGCTCATGCGCGTTCTCCACGTGCTAAGACGCTCGTCGTGATTCGCTGCGACGAGGTAAAGAGTCGAGCGAAAGCGGTCCGCCTGCAAGCAAACGAAACAAAACATGAGGCTATTTCGCATCTCCTACTGGAGTCAAGCTTCAACGCCCAAATAAGAAACAGGCGTACCAGAAGAAGAGAGCCTTGATTCGCTCTCTGTGGCCCAAGAGCGACCGACTGCACGCGGATCGACTGCATGATTGACTGGAGCGCGTTCGCAGCGTCGCGCTGCAGCATGTGCTCGATCGATGGCAGATCCAAATCTCCAAGAAGCAATGCAGCTCCACTTGCTGTGACCACGACGAGGTCTTGATGGGTCATGGAGGTGTCGGTCGTAGTGGAAAACTCGAGCGTGACGATCCTGGCGTGACGGCGGCCGCGCGACAACAGCAGAGCAGTCAGCACGCCATCATAACACTATACAAACAGGAAAATCGCTCGCACGTTCTTCAGAACCCGCGTCTCACCGGTCTTCTTTGGTACACGCGACAACAGGATACGCGAACAGCAACTCGCCATCCGAGCGGAACAAGTGCAGCGCTCCCGCGGTATCTGCGATCGCCACGTACTCGCCGCCGTTGCTGAACGCTACGCACGCGATAGGGTGCTCCACTGCAATCTCCACATGCGTTTCGTTGGTTTCAGACAGCTCCTGCTGCTCCATTGGCGCAAGCGGCGCGTGGTTGACGATGCGCACGACGCCCGTCTGTGTGGCTGCAATCGCCGTCTTCCCAGCGCAACATGAAACAAAGTCGCGTGTCGTCGGGTGCGTGTTAGAATCCACTGGGAGCTCGAACAGCACGCGCGCTGTGAAGTGCAAAGCCTCGTCCAGCGGCTCGGAAGCAGCGTCGCTTGCCCGCAGCTGCTCGTCCAATGCGCGCATGGCTGCGTGCGCACTCGCCAAAAGGTAAATGTGCGAGCTTTCCTTTCGTGAAAACCATCACTCTCGCTCCCTTGATTTTGTCGCGCGCTTCCCTCCCAACCTCAAAAGCCTCATTTGCGGGTTTTGAGGTTTTGAGGTGCCTGGTTGCTGTGTGTGTGTGCACCTCGAAGCGACGTTGACAAGCATGAGCAGCTCGCCCTCTTCGACTGCCAGCCTAGCGCACATGCTCCCAGCGCCAGAAGAGCCGGACGTACTCCCCACCCCGCACTCCACTGCTGCCGGCACCCTTGACGACGCCAAGAAGAAGAAGCCTGGACGCTCCCCGTCGCAGATTTGGACGCTGCTCACGGACGAGCCGCACCCGCAACGGCGCAACGCGGCCGCGTGCAAGCACTGCAATCAGCAAGTGTTGTATTACAAGAAGTCGGAGCAGGCGATCAGACATCTGAAGAAGTGCAGCGTCTTCCAGAGCAACCAGCACCAGTACGCCTTCATCTCGCAGTTCCACGACGTGCTGCACGTGTACAACCAGAAGCTCACGACGAAGTTCCCGGCCAAGAAGCGCCTCAAGACCGGCGGCCTCTCTATCGCCTCTTCCTCCACACTCGACCAAGCGGCTGTGCACCACGCACAGGCCATGAACCAGCTCGCGATGCAGCAGAGCATCTCGGACGGGCTCATGGATCCATCCTCGCTCGGGCTCCAAGATGACGGGAAGAGCGGCCTTAGCAAGGCCCAGAAGGGCAAGAACGGCAGCGGGGGCATTGGCATGCTCTCTACGTCCCAGATTGAGCGCATGGAGGAGGCCATCGCTATGCACGCATACGTCACTGGAATGGCGTTCGACGCGGTCGAGGAGCCGCATTTCCAGCGCGCACTCGCGATTCTGCGGCCAGGTGTGAGGCTCCCAGACAAGAAGCGCCTCGAACGTGATCTGCTGGATCGGTGTTACGAGAAGATGCACAAACAGGTGTGGAGTTACCTGACGGCGAACTCCACGCGTGTGTGTCTCAAGTGCGACGCATGGTCGAGTGGAAACCTGTACAACACGGCCACGGGCGACCCGGACGACGTGTACGTGACGTACATGGCAGTGAACGCGGACAAGCGGTTCTTCCTCGAGTCGGAGAAAGTACACAGTGACGACAATGACGAGGGTGGTGGCAGTGGGGACGGTGGTGGGCAGTACAACGCGCTCCTGATCGCGCAGGACATCAAGCGCGTGATGGCGCCGATTGTGAACTCTGTCAGTGGCATCGTGACTGGCAGCACGGAGCACCATGCGCGCGCGTGGGAGCTGCTCAAGGCCGAGTACCCGACCAAGTTCTTCTACGGCTGCATCTCCCACGCGCTCCACTTGGCGATCCGGGACGTGTTTGGGCCCGAGAAGCGGCTCGAGCACGATCCTCGACGTGTGACACCGCAGCTACCGCTGGACTTTCCGTTCCAGGACCTCGTGGATTTGACGAGCAGCTGCAACGAGCTGCTCGCGTTCCTGAGCAGCAGCAGCAGCTCCCAGCTGAAAGGAATTGGGCTGTTTGACTCGCAGACACTGGAGACCATCAAGAGTCTGTCGATGTCGACAGCACCGGCAACTACGACTACGAATGCGATGACGATGCAGCAGTGGGGGTCGCTCGCTGCGCGCTTCCGTGTGCTGCTGAACGCTGAGGAGACGCTCCAGGCGGTCGTGACAGCGTCGGACTTTGTCACGGCAGCAGCGTCGGTGACTGAGCGGATGGCCCACGAATCGATCCGGCGTTTCGTGACGAGCCGGAACTGGAAGCGGACGCTCGAGAAAGCCATCAGCATCCTTACACCGATCGAGCTCTTGCTGTACAAGTTCCAGGACGACAAACCGATCTCCGAAGTCTACTTAGAGTCAAAGCACCTGCTCACGGACTTTGACGCGGCGTTCGGGCTCTCGGCACTCGAACTCGCGTACTTGAAGAAGGTTGTGACGCACCGGTGGCAGTACGTGCTGAGCGAGGCGCACGGGTTGGCGTTCCTACTCGACCCGCGGTACATTGGCAAGACAATGCCGCGCGACTATCGCGAGCAGATCGAAGAGCTGATCTTTCGCTTTCCAGAGATGGAAGACGCTGGTTCTGGTGGTGGTGGTGGTGGTGACGATGACGACCGTCTCGGCGTCGGCATCGACGTCGACGTGACGAACGAGGAGGAGCGCAAACGGGCGATCGCGGCGGAGTACACGGACTACGTGATTTACGCCAAGAGCCAGCGCGCGAACCGGACGTACAAGTGGGAGCTGCTCGACAAGGGGAGCCGCTCACCGCTGCAGTTCTGGCTCACGGAGGCGGACGAGTGGCCGCACCTCAAGGCGCTCGCGCTCCGTCTCTTCTCGCTCGCGCCGTCCAGTCTCAGTCTGGCGTCCGAGGACGAGCACGCGGGGTGTAAAGCTGCGCTCGTGCAGTCGAGTCACCGCAACAAGCTGAGTCTGGACGACAGGCGTCGTTTGGCGTTTATCTGTATCAACGACACACAGTTCACGGGCGGAAACGGTCGCACGGGGAGCGGCGGTGGTGGCAGCGGCGACCTGCAGCACGCGTTGTCGGACTATGCGATGCGGTGTGGTGGTGGCAATGGCGGTAGTGGTGGCGGCAATGGCGGTAGTGGTGGTGGCGACCCGGCACTCTCACCCGAGGGCATGATGATGTGGATGATCTGAGAATCGTACTGGCGAGACCGACCAAGATCAATCTGAACGAGAGGAGCAAGGCGGGAACGAGACCTTTCAAGGATCGATTGAACGAGAGGAGCAGGGTTGGCGAGACCAACCAAGGATCAATCTGGACAGGAGCAAGGCAGAAACGAGTCCAAAAAAGAATCCTAATTATTGACACCTGTCAAAAATCTGAAGAAGTGGTCGTCGAAAATAAGCTAACATTACAATAATACATTTCTTAATAAATGGAGCACAATATATCTGCTCAAAGGAAGAAATGAGCTCATGTTTAACTTTACAAAAACTTATTTCTCAATAAATGGAGCCCAACTTTCGGCTCAAATTTCAATAAAGTGCGCGCCAAAACTTTAGGAAAAATTGTAAATTTGGAGGAGGCAATTATAATTGATATGGATTTCCAGCTGATATCAATAAATGTGCTACTACGTAGTACATAGTAATTGGTTTGCCGGTTTACTGGTTACAGCATGTGCTAGTATACAGTAAGTGCGAACACGAAACTGTATACTGGCACTGCATTCACGCCATTCATTCTGCAGTGACCCTGTCATACTCATACCAACGAAAACGTCGAAATTGCCGAAGACATTAATTGCATCCAAAGGAATGAATGATACAGTTATAAGAGCTTCTGCAATGCGAGGTCGAACATTGTAGAATGGTAAAATGGTAGAACGAGGCAAACTCGGAGAAGATATTGCACGCCGTATACTTCTGCAATATCTGCTCCGTATCACTCACTCACTGTTCATACCACCGCGTGCTCTTTATTTGCATCATCTACGAACGATATTACTCTGGATGTTGCTGGATGAGAACAGGAGTGAGACAGCGCTCTTGGCTGTTGTTGGTGCAACAGTAATCGAACATGCATTTCTCGAGTGGCCTGTACACTGTGTGCGTGTCGCTGTCAAAGTTCCTCACGGGCTCCTCAGTGTTTGCATTGATTGCGTCTAGGAGTAGCGGCGCGAGTTTCAAGATGTGGAAAGCCACGACCATCAGATCCTTCACATCCACCTCTGCCAAAGCAATGATAAGCGAGTTAGGAAACACCGTCTTCACCATCACGAGCACTGAAAGCCACTCCAGTAGTATGGTTGTCGTTATCGCTCGAGTTCAACGTTGATTGTCGGGCTTACTATATGCTTACGATCTTTCAGCCTAATAGATGTCAGTGCACGATAGACAAGTGCGACTTCCAGAGCTGGCCGCTTGTGCGAGTGGATGCAATGTCTAAATATCACGAAATATATCAGCCGAATGAAAATATATTCAGATTGTCGTAATAATACGCAGTTGATGAATCATCTGCGCTGACCAAGGTGCAAGATCCACTCCTCTGATCAACGAAGGCTGACGAAGCTTGTTTGGAATCGTGATGACTGCTTTAGTGGACAGCCTGGCGACTAGCAACAAATGAGATGTCAACTCTCGCGTGGTAAGCATCGGTTAACGCTTTCACGTTCGTTTTGAGAGGCCGTGTAACCGCCAGACCTCGCAAACGATTGATAACCATCACCTCGGGACTACAGTAACATTCGAGTACTGTGTACCTTGACAGGTTACCGGAAGACTTGCAAAGTCTCGACACGCACCAACTGCACCAAACCATGCCTACAGACCGCCTCGACTTAAGACAAACGAGTTGAGAGTCTTAGCTCTCGAATTCAACTCCAGGTAGTTAGACGCACGTGGCTAAACACGTCGTGGAACGCGAGGAACTCCGCCTCTCTCCTGCGGGATATGCATACAGAAGAGTAGAGATGATGAGACGTCACCCTGGCCGAAGCCCGTCCGGTTGCAGAAGCCAGAGGAGTGGGTACTGCAGTTCTTGTCAGTAACGCAATATACCTCACCATCACCAGAACTCCAGTTAGTGAGGGTGTTGGCTCTGTCATCTTGACAGTGAGCTTGTTTACTGCACACGCGCGGTCGGAGTCAGCACAGATGTGAAAGAGAGCAGATCGAAAAGATCTGGCGCCCCCTCCAACTGAACCAGTGCACAGCTCGCTCATGGCAAGTGGCGGCGAGCGCCTCAGTTGGTCATTTCCAAATCCACTAGCTGCTTCGCACTTCCTACCTGGCACGCACACAAGATGGGAGCTAGCCGTCCAAGACTTTTCGTCCAGAACCCACGTTCGATGCTGCTGGCAGCGCTACTCGGGGCCATCCTCGTGGCCGCCAGCTGGACGTCCGCGACCGCGAGCTGTAGTATGAGCGGCAGCTCCACAAAGTTCACGCACCCGGGCATGCTGCACACCGCGACTGACCTGGCCCGAATGAAGGCAAAAGTCGCCGCGGGACTCGAGCCGTGGAAGAGCGGCTTCGAGAAACTCGCC
>JAASFJ010000378.1:0-24347 GCA_023333755.1 Globisporangium uncinulatum
AATCACCAAAGCGTGGACGCAGGGCAATCCGGACACCAAATCTCAAGGTTGACGAAGCCCCAACATGGAGATCGTTGCAGCGTAACGACAGCATCAAGTCGTACGCGACGCTGGGTTTGGATGCCACGACTGACGCTTCACTTGCACGCCGTTTAATTGAGCGGTGTGCGCACACTGAGCTGAGCAGGTAACCTGAGGCGGCACATGGCTACACAAAGGCAACTTTGTGATCAGCACTCAACACGGGAGTGATAGTCGGGATTTATCAATACGAGCAAGTGTGCGGATGGACGAAATAGGGGACGTTAGAATGGAGGTTGCCGTAAGTGGTACAAATTACTCATATCAGTTTGGTAATCCTTACCTGTGTGGTCCATTTTGGACCATACAAATAGGATATGATGCAAACACGGGTCTATGTCAAGTGACTTAGAACTGCCCGTCAGTGGAAGCGGAGTGATTACCGTGGACGCACTTGCTGACTATTACCTCACTGAATGATCGATCGTCTTACTAAGCTCGACACTTCCAACATGGTTGACGAAGCCACCACGTACTGTCGATCGTAGGCCCCAGATCACATGACTTTGCTTTGTTTCGCGCTTCGAGTGTTTCCATTGGCACTTCAGAGTTGCCTTTATCCAGACGAAATCCGTGACTCGATCCCGCATGTAAGACGTCCTCAGCGTCATGATCAACAAGTATGCACAAAGTAGTACAAGTACGTGTGAGCCGATCAACAGACAACCCTACGCGCCAACATTGTATTTGTACTCGAGTACTAGCGGATACTACGTGAACAAATCTACGGTCTGAGCCGCGCACGACGTCTTCGCGAACACCTTGAGCAAGTGAGCTGAGAGTCCGGTCGAGTTGCTGCCCGTCGCCTTCCACGCTGCGATGCTCTTACAGAGTGGAGTTCCCGCCGCTAGAAGCGCTCCGTTTGCCAGTAGCGACGACGATGTCCACGACGGGAGCGACTCTAACGAGATGTTAATTCCTGCAATGCGCAGCTTGGCGAACGCCGACACGACTAGGCCCGGTAGTATCGTTGAGACGGGGTTACTGTTCAGCCAAACTGACCGCACGTTCGGGTGTGTAAATAGCGCGATCGGGATGTCCAAGATCAAATTTGTGTGACTGCCGGCATGACCTGCTTCAAATTGTGTGACCGCCGGGATGACCTGACCTATAAATGACCCACTTTCAACTCAACCGACGAGCCGATGGTCCCAGATCGAGTACAGGACCATGCGCAGAATGAAGTACCCGTGCGGCACTGCGATGATTGCGTACGCGTAGGCAATGTAAGTGTACTCGGACGCTGGGGGGCGGAGTGCGTACGTTCTCAGATTCAGTCCGAGGCTGCGCGTCATGATGTACGGGTACAAGTAGGCGGCAGCGGCGAAGAACGCGCCGCACATGGCGTGCGCGACCAAAATGAGGACCCAGAAGAGCGCGAAGACGGGTCGGACACTAGCACATGGAACATCTCGGCGGCAGTTCAAGGCCGCTGGCTCGACGTTCGCCTCAAGACTGCCCGCGCAAGCGAAGTCGCGAGGACACCATCGCTGAACCTTCGGATGATCGAGTCCGAAGGGTATTTCTTCATGTCAGTGCTCTGCTTCCGCCCACGCATGGCTCAATGACTTCTTCAGCTGCGTCCGCTGTCGTTGCTCAGTGAGAACAATGTGTGGTGTCTTGAAACGACTGTGAATAGTCACAACTGATAGAGAGCGGACTGGTGACACTAAGGACAAGACTAGCCTCGTCGAACGAACCAACATATGCCGTCACCAGTTACCACGTTGAAGTGATCTTGAGCTCATCGCCCAGCTCGCTCTTTTCATAAAGTGCTGATCTGGCGACTCGACATCTGGCGACTCAACATCGTCGACAACGCCGCACGAATGCTGGAGAGACGAGAACCACAGGTAGTGTGGCAACCAGGTTGTCCTTCAGTACTCATCCACTTTGCGAACGGGTGGGCGAGGTGCTTGGACGGCATCGTAGTCAGCTTTGAATCAGCTGCTAGCTTAAGGAACCTCAAGCGCTTGAGTGTCTCCCATACGGACTCGAACAAGCTTCTTTCCTTCCCGAGCACCATTGGATGAAGGCTCGGAGGCGGTGTAAGACACTCCTCCGACAGGGTGCTCCTCCACGTCAGGCTACCAGTTTCCCTTATCGTCGATTGCCATCATGTGGACGGGGGTCCTTCCTTGCTTCACAACTCCGGGAGTTTGCCAAGTCCAGTGCAGCAAACGTGACGACTCGAGCGGTTACTCACGAAACGACATCCTCACAGCCTCGACAGTGTCGTCCTTGTGTCCAGAACGTCCACTCTCAGCTTTCATCTCGATGTCCTGACGGACGCCCTTTGACCTTCGCAGGACTCACGTTCTCGTTCTCAGAGTGGAACCGCCAGCACTTTTCCCGCTGCTCATGACTCCGCGCTCGCATCTCGCGCGCTTCCATCGCAGTCAACTGACGCAGTTCGTGCACCAGGTTCACTTGCTGCCGCTTCTGCGACTCGCGCTGCATGTGAAGGACCTGCCGGCTGGTCTGCGAGCGCTGTGTCGACCGCTTCGTCGCCTCGACGTGTTTCTGCTTCTCAACGAGCACTGCGAGCTGGCGCTGCAGTTGGGCCACTTCGTGCCTGGCAAAGTCCTCTTTCAGCTTGAGTGCACTGGCCTCTGCGACCAGCTGTTGTAGCTGGACGCGCTGCTTCAGGACCTTTCGCTCGAGTCGTCGCCCTCGGTGACGAAGTGCGTCGTTTTCAGCGGCAGCCAACTGCGCTTGGGACTCGAGGTCTGCACACTGCTCCAGTTGTAAACTCAACTTCACCACGTCCTTCTCGCGTTCGGCGAGCTCCTGGTGGCGCTCGTCACGCTCTCGCACGAGCGCCTCGGTGTGAGCCATCGTCTCGACAAGTTTCGCTTCGAGTCCCTTGTTCGCTGCGACAACGAGCTCCTGGTCGCTCAATCGAGTGCTCAGGTCGCTGTGGTTGCGAGATTTCTGTTGTAGTTCGGCTCGGAGGTCGTCGACTGTGCGGCGCAGTTGCTCGCTCTCTTGTTGGGCGTGGCTGGCGGTCCGCACCAGCTGCGTGAGCTTCGCGTGCTCTCGGAGCCGGTGCAACGCGAGCCCGATCGCCGACGCGGCTCTCGTCAGCAAGTCGTGGTGGTGGGCTTGCACTTGCGCGGTCTTTGCTCCCATCCGAGCCGTGTAGACCGCCAATAGCTCCCTCTTGTAGCCACTACTACTACTACCGGACGCTGGTGCGTAGACTCGGAGTCGCAGGATGTTGTCCACTTCAAGCGTAGCCCCCACTGCACGGCTCGTTCTACCGCTTTCACCGCCGCTGGCGATAGCCAAATCGTCCAAATCGCCTACTCCACTGCTCGTCTCACGAGATCCGACTCGTTCTGTGATGCGTTCACAGTGCAGCAACGTCTTGAGATACTCCGCCACGAGACTACTGATCGCTCGCTCGCTCTCGGCGCCGCTGACAGCCGCTTGGAAGGCGAGAAACGTCCTTGTTTCAGCCACCACAGTCTCGAGATGGCTCGACACCGAGCGCAGTCGGGTCAGCGTCTCGTGTGCCTCACGAAGCTCGGTGGATTGGCGCTGGACCTCAGCCACACTGTGCAGCAGCGCCAGCTGGCGATGAGCGCAGCGTGCGAGTTGAGGGACCCAGAAGCGCTCGTCGTCCGAGGTGAACACTCGGCGGAGATCTGTCCCTGTGATGGCGATCAAGTACCTCTTGATGCAAGGACTGGAGCTGTTTACGGAGATACCCGGCAGCGCAACCGCCCAGCGCTGTTCCAGCGTATGGTGCGGCCCATTGGAAGCACAATCGACGCTTTTGAGAACCGTGAAGTCGGGCATCCTGGTCGGAGCTCGTTCTCTCCGTCGCTCGATATCACGGACCCAGGACCGCAGACTCTCCGAGTCGGTCGGATCGGTTGATGCTGCAAGGTCGCTGCTCTCGGCCTCGTCAGAAGAGACGAGCTGAAAGCCGCGCAAGAACTTTTTTGCGCCTTTCACGTGCAGCTGCCACAGCTGCTTCATGTCAAGCTGGACGCTTCGTGAGAGAGACCGAATGTCGTTGGATGCCTGGAGCCGGAGGAGCACGTCCGAGAACAGCTTCCGCCTCCTTTCGCTCCGTGCTACCGCCTCGTCATCGCTTTCATCCGTGTCTTCGTCACCATGTGCTGGTGAGTGCGACTGGTGCCTCGCACTCGCTGTTGAACACTCGACTGATGGATCGGAGACCAGTGCTCGCAAGCACACGTCGACGTTTCCATAACCATCGTTCTCGCTTGGGACAGGAGCCTCGTAACTGCCATCGCCAACAAGGACTCCATCTGCACTGGCTGTATGTGGTGTGCGCTTGCGTTGTCTTTTGCGGTGGATACTTCGTCCGACGCAACCAAGCACAGGAGAGAACCAGGCGAGGAAGTCCAGGAGTGAGCGCTTTTCACTGTCATCGAGTGGCTGACGTGAGGTGAAGGCCAGAACGCCCACTGCGTTCCCGTGGCTCTGGTTTGCCCCAGGGTCCCTGGCTCCGAGGACCGGACACACAGTGCGTACTCGTTTCCCATCGTCGGCCACCGTGTCGTTGCCCTCCCACACTGCGTCCTCACCTGCCGATTCATTCAGAAACGCCGCATAGACCGCGTGGTACGCCGAGCGCTTAGTGCACTGCTGGAATGGGGTCGTGTGCACTCGCTTTGAGGCCTCTCGTGCTTCGAGAGCAAAGAAATAGCCGCCTTCCTGCACTGCACCAAACACCTGCACACTTGAGCGGCTGTCGATTCGCCTGTGGGCGAACGCGGACTCCAAGCGACTACAGAGAACGTCGTGCAATGACAGCCACGTCTCCACGAGCTGCTTTGAGGAGAGGACGCTGTCACCTCCGCCAGTGTACATTGCTGAAAGCTGACTCGCGAGCCCTTTGCTCAGTCGTGTGTGCAGCTCCCACTTCGCATCCAAGCAACGGCGCTCGAGTTCTACATGGCTGATCCGGTTCTCAGCACTGCTTTCGTTGTCTCTCAGGCGTGCAACGAGCTGCTTCCACGACTCGCTTTGAGCAAACGAGCGGGAAACCAGCGTCGCCAAGCCGACCAATGCACTCACACGGTGACGCAGAGAGAACTCTGTCTCCTCCTGTCCTCGAATCTCGACCCCCTCACACTGCAGCGTCTCCTCGAACACAATGACCACAACACCGGCTCGATGGCAGTGTGTCGTGGGTTCTTCGACGCCGACATTCGCACTATGGGCGTGGGTGGAGACGGGGAAGAAGGAAACGCGTCGTCGGAGCTTGCGAGCGTCAGCTTCAGCATGGTCACGATCGCTCGTAGGGCACTTGATCTCAATCTCTGCTGTCGTGGCTTCATCCATGCATCGCTGGAAAGCGTCTCTCGCGTCGTTCGACCAAAGAACGTCCCGGTCCGTCTCGTGCCGAATCGACGAGAAGAGTGGCGGCGACGGCTCCTCCGCCAAGCGCTCGGCTTCAACCTCCAAGATCTCGACTCCAACGACACCGTGAAGCGCCACGAGAGCTTGTCCAAGGCGACAGAGCACAGCACGTGGAGACGTTAGTCGTGGGAGATCGTGGAGGTAGCTGCGTACACTTTGGCTCGCGGGACAAGCGACAGTCGTGTAGTGGCTCTGGAGGTTCGTCAAACGCACTTCAGTCGTGTGCAGCAGGCGCTTCAACTCGAGCGCGTCCACTTCGGCTTGCGCTTTCTCTCTCTGTAACTGCTCCCGGTCTTTAGCCAGCGTCATTAGCTCGGCCGTGTGGTGAAGATCGCGGTGGGAGTCAGTCACAGCCCCTGCAGCTGAATGAACCAGCGCACGGACAGCGTCCTCGTGTTTACCCCACGTCTCGACAGAGACTGTAGTGATGACAGCAGCCCCGCCGATGACATTCTGCTTCGCGTCAAGCATAGGAAAGAAGCGTCGTGGGTTCTTGTCCTGATCGCGCTCTCCATCGTCGCCAGAAGTGACACAGTATGTCGCGCTCTTTGCCGCAGCAGACGCTGCAAAGCCCAGAACGCCACGAGCAGCGTCCGTGTCACCGCTCTCTCCAACAAGCTTCCAAGACTTGTCGCTGTCCTCTTTGTCCCATCCGACATAACAAAGATGCACAGTCACAGGAGCTTTCAACAACGTCGCGAGTGCCGCACTGAGTACCGTGGAAGTCGTCGAAGACTTCACTGTCGACGTGGTGGCGGACTGCAGCACTCGGTCGATTCCTCGTAGCGTCTCTCGGGAGATCCGTTGGCTCTCAGCAGCGTCGCTCAGTGAGCGATTCGCGTCGGCAAGCGCTTTCGCAGTTGTCTCTTTCTGTTCACTCAGCACTGCAGCGTCTGCTAACCTGCGAGTCGCGTCCGCGAGCCCTTCAGTGATGAACTCTACCGAGCTCCGAGCGCACGAGGCCTCGCTGTCTCCTGCGTTCTCTGCGACACTGACAATGACGATACGCACAGCCCCGAGGCTCGAAAGCACCAGACGAGAGAGCGTGACGACGACGCCAGCGCTGGGCTGACGGGAGCTGCGTGCCAGTTTCGTACCACACTGTTTGCACTCGGCAAGTCGGTTCCAGAGCGCGAGTGCTGCTACTGCGTCTTCGCTCTCAAGATCGACAGCGCACGCACCTCCGCTGTCTCCGAATCGCTTCTCCAACGCACGAATCGCTGCGAGGGCGTCTGAGGATGCGCACGTGGTGCATTGCGTTCGACATGAAGCGTACAGTGCTGACAGTTGGTGTCCAGCGTTCGCCTGTGTCCGATCGACATACAGGAGCAGTCTGACGCGTTCAAGACTTCCTTGAAGTGCAGCAAGCGTTGGACTTGTGCTTGTCTCAACGACGTCGAGTAGATCTGCGAACGCTTGCTCAAGATCACGTGCTTGGACTCCGCCACAGAGTCGCTCGCGTACGAACTTGTGCATCGTTGACTGAAACAAAGCAAGCTCTCGCATGTTGGCGTTCGTGCGCTCGACCGACGCCAACACGCGTGCAGACGCTTCTGCCTCGGTCTGTCGCACTTTCTCTTGCGCTCGGGCTACGAGAGCCGACCGACGCAGAAGCAGGAGGGTGCTGGACAGCATAGATACGAGCTGCGTCGTCACAGCGTCGTCGTACTGCACCTGCTCATGAGGCGACGATAGAGTCTCCTCGCTGTCGACAATGTTGAGGACGCCGATGACAGCTCCTTCGTCAGATAGTCGTATCGAGGCGCTAGCGTTCACGAGCGTCGTATCTGGCTCTGCCCATGGCTGGCAGGCTTTCACTCCATTCGTGACAGTCCACAGCGTCGAATCATCTCCGCCAGCCACCCACAGCGTGTACGCTGGCGATTGGAACAACGCCATGACGTCAAACAGCCGCCTCCACGACGGGTCAGCCCCTCCGCTGCTGCGGACCACCGCAGCACACGCACTCGCGATGTCCCGGGTCAAGTTCCAGTGTTGCTCTGTGCTCTTCAGTCTGTTGATCTCGTCATTGCAGCTTTGATTCTGGGCTTGGAGGCTTCGACAGAGCTCGTCGCTTTGCACCAGCCGAGTGCGAGTCGTTGTCAACACTGACCACTGGCCAAGAAGACCCTCGAGAGCGTCTCGAAGCCACTCGAACATTTCCAGAACGAGATCGGTCGATAGCTCGGACTCTTGCGGCTTCCATACAATGTCGACGCGGCCCTGGACCTCAACTCCATCGTTGGACGATACCAGCGCTCGTGAGAACACTGAACTTGTCGGGTGGAGCGACTGGAGGTGACTGTCCAGTTCTCCCATGGTCGCGGTATCAAGAAGGCCTTCGCTGAGCGAAAGCTCCACAGCCACCAGTTGGACATGCCCACGCGTGGCCGTGAACAACGACTTGACCAACTGCGTCCTCATGTGACTGCAGCACGCGTCGAGACTCGCGAAGGCAGCTGGCGCGCTCAAGACCTCGGACGGCAGCCGCTGTGTAAATCGGTGCAGCTCGCACCACAACGTTAGCGACGCTGTCTCCACTCGCAGCACACGCGCTTCGTCGTCGAGACGCTGGGAGCGAGCGCTCCGGGTATTGCGCTCTCGCTTTGCCATGACCACTCTCTGGAAGTTCGCTGCAAGTTCGACAAGATACTGTTCGTCGGACTCGCAGACGTTTGTCTCGCTAGTGAAGATAAGCAGCGCAATCAGCTCGTCGCTGTCGTCGTTGTCGTCTCTGCTACACACTGGTGCGAACGCAAGTGACTGTGTCTCGGCTCGACGCTCTGGAGCAATGAGCGCTCGCACCAACTGGGGCGGGACCAGTGGAAATGGTGTGTTGTGGACCACAACGCAGCTCTCTGTGAACCAGACGTCGGCCTCTGCGAGGTCTTTTGCACTGGCTGTCGTGATGGAGAAGCGCGAGCTCCCTTTCCCGACCAACGTGAAGCACCCGCGGCTGGGATCCCGCACCAGCATGCAAACCTGGGAACCGCTGTGGTCTGGGCTTAGCGGTTCGTCCGACAAGCTGAGACTGGTGCTGCTGCTGACTTCACTCATGGACTCGAGGACGCGTTCGCAGAAGTGCTCGATGCTCAGCGACGAGGTCGCATCGTTCATAGAAACGGAGGCGACTCGAAGCAGCAATCGCGATCGACTTAGCTGTTCCTCACGTAGCCGCGCAGAGTCGTGCGTGCGCGCGAGAAGCTGTCGTTGTTCTGCCAGCTGTGTCTCGTGCTGAGCGGTGGCAATGGCCGTGGCTGCTTCTTTCATCAGCATCACTGCCTGGAAGCTCAGCAGAGCTGCTGCCATCGCGCCAAGCTGTCTCTCTTCGGCTGTGAACGGCTCGGTGGCTGTCCTTGAAAACACGACTGCTCCGACCATCGCCTCGTCGCCACAAGCGTTCTGCAGTGGGAACGCCATGCACGTAGGCAGCAGCGTTCGATTGAGCGCGTTGAGCGTATTGGACAAGTGTGGGGGACGATGAACATCGTCGAGGATCGCGAGCGCTGTTTGCCGCTCTGTATCCCCCGAACCACCACCTGACGAGCCCAGCACATTGACAAAGTAGTCGGTCGACGGCAGCAGCTCGAGCAGGAGCGTCGTCGCACTCGCTTTCCACATGCTCCAGTCGTTTAGCTGCAACGACGACCACTTGCCCACAAAGCCTGCCCACCGGTCAAAGCACTCGCGATCGCGCCTCTCACGGTCCGTCGCCTCTCGCTTGAGCGATCGCTCTGTGGCTGCGTACTGCGAGTGAACGTCGACGAAGCGCGATGTCACTTCCGAGAGAGCGGCTGCCAGACGCGGGTCCTGATGAAAGCGATCGTGGTGCACTTGAGACTCGAATGCGAGCTTTAGCACACCAATCGCTTCTCCGGACGAAGGGGACACCAGCTGTAGTGCAAGGTGGCGGTCAGTAACTCCCTCCCTGGTGTGGATAGCACCGTGCTCGGCCCTGTCGGGTGGTTGACGAGAGTCCGGTCTTGTCAGAGTCCAACTCGATGTGTTTCGCGCCCATTCACGCGCTTCGTCGTCGTCTTTGATTGCATCGCAAGACTCTGATGATGCGATAAAGAGAGTGGTCTGCGCCACTCTCGAGCCGAACGCCTCGTTTGTTCCCGACAGCGTGTTCGCAGTCAGCACCAACTCGTCAAGCGACGTGCATGACAGATATCGGCGCACGACGTGGCTGATCAGCTCGTCGGTGACCGCTCGGTCGACTAGCGCGGCTTCTCTTGCCTGTGCTGCATCCAAACGCCGCTCGAACTCGCTGGTGTGGTCGAAGTGGTCCTGGCGGGTCAGGAGAATCTCGATGCTCTGCACCAACAAGGGGGCGAGATGACGCAGCACCACCGACTCCGAGGTCGACGTGTTCGGCTCGTCGTCACGGGAGCGAGAGAGCGTCACTATCACAGACGCGGCAGCTTGAGTGGTAGAACTCCCATCCTGTCGTTCACGTGCTGCGATGGCCACAGGAAGCACGACGAAGGCTTCTCCACACTCGGAATCGTTTGAGCCGATCGAATGGCGGAGAAGTCGGAACTGGCTGTCGAGACTCGTGCCATCCAGTACACCACTGCTCCCAGCCGTAACTGCATCACTGGGATCCCTGTAGGCTTGGCCAAACGCCTCCTTTGTTTCTCCTCTAAACAAGATCCGGATGTGCACACTTGGATCCAACTGCTCGCTCCCGTCGTCACTCTGTCGGGCTTGGCTCAGTCGAGTTACGAACTCACAGACACGCGCACGAAGCCAGCTCCTCGTTTCTCGCTGACCGGGTGCGACAGTGGCTAGCTGTCGCCACAACACAACAAGTCCTGCCACCAAGCTCTCGGAGGCGCTGGCTCGCCGCTGCAGCTGCCAGTTTGCTTTGCAGAGACGCGAGACGGGCTCTTGGAGAGCGTGTAGAAGGCCACCGTCGGACTCGGGGAGTACTGCGCCAAAGACGTCCATCCGTCCGCAATCTTCCAGTAAAGGCACCGTCATCACTGCTTGCGAGTCTGGGAGCGCCACACCGTCTTCATCCCGTCGTCGTCGTCGTCCGCTGGGATACTCTACAATGTGAACCCCGAGCTTGTCGACAACGGAGCGACATAGCTGTGACCGGCTCTCGAGCGCTGTCGCGAGAAGCACACTGAATGCATCCAGGAACTCTGTGTTGCACGCCGAGTCGTCTGGTAGCAGAGCCTCGACAACCCCGATCGGATGCCTAGCTGCGTTCTGGAGCACCAGCACGAGCAGATACGCGCGGTGGGTATCGCGTCTCCTCTTCATTGCCACATCGATCTCATCGTGGACTCCGGCAATGTGGACCGAGTGGGCTGGCAACACCATTACGAGATGGCCAGTCGAGCTTGGTCGGACGCAGCCCGCGTACGTCTCGAGCCAATCGGAGCTGGAAAGCGTGGCCTTGGTTTCTTGAGATGGCAGTGAGGACTCTGACGACGCATCCACTCCCGGAGAGTCTCCTACCGTTGCTCGCGCCAGCGATCTACCACTCAGTGCAACCATCGCGTGCACAGCGTTGCCTGCGATCCCACTCCCACCGCCTGGAGCCACTTGAAACGACCGACCGGTCTGTAGCACCAGGTAGAACTGACCGCTACTTCGCTCGATCTGCAGCAGCTTCGCAGCCGTCGATGGCAGGTACTGACACACTAACGCTCGCACAGCCGTGAAGAACTGGCTCCGGGACGCGCAGTGCCGGAAGAGCGTGATACTTGCAGTGCACATGGCCTGGGCGAACGCGTCGCGTGCACCGAGTTCTTCGAGATGCACTTGCTCGTCGTACAGCGTGCGCAGCTGCTTCATGTGGGTCTGTAGATGCCGCAAACGATGCGAAGGGCCTGCATCAGCACCACGAGCGGACGTGAATGCGGTCGGAAGTCGGCGCAGAGCTGCTGCTGGTGCTGGCGCCAGTAGCGGGCGACGACCGCTGACCAATGGCGACACGCGGGGCTCGTGCTCGAGCGACGACGCGTCGCTGTCGGCCGAGTCTCCAAGTGAACTCATGTCGCCATCGCTGCTGCCATCGCTCATGTTGACAGCGTCTTTCTCGGTGTGTTGCGACGCTTCAAGATGGGTACACCGTATACTGTAGTACTGTAGTACTGTAGTACTGTAGTACTGTGGTATCCTGAGTAAGCGAACTCCTTCCAAGAAAGAGAGCAAGACGAGAGTGGATTCATTTGTTGCGCGTGTGGTGAGGAAATGGACCTCACTCATCACACTCGCAGTGGACAACGACAGAGGTGCTGCAGCTGACTGACTACACGGGCGTCAAAGCGGGAAAGGAAGCACAAGAGACAGCGAGTCGCACAGTGAGAAACAGCACTTGTCGACTACTTCTTCGCGCCGACCACTGGCTTGACCTTGTTCAGGCTGTTCCACGCACGCATATTCACACAAAAACAGCAGAGGAGTTAAGCCCACCTCACTCCGCAGCCGCTTCGCACCCCCCCCAGTCGCTCACACGCGACGCACTTGATGGTGATGCGGAGGTTCGTGCCCTTGGGGAGGTCGAACTTCGTCGGGTACGTCGCAAAGTGGCGCTGGATGTTGGACACGTCGAGCGTCGGGACCGTCGCCGCTGTCGCTCGGCGCTTCTGCTGACGGGTTTTCGCCGCCAGCACAGGCGCAGCTGCCGCTTTACGCGCTGCACGCAGCGTCAGCTTGGTTTTCGGGCGGCGCAGCTGCACGGGGACCTCGCGCGTCGTCTGTGGGAGCCCCGTGCGGCGCTTGTTGAGCGCTTGCTGGCGCTTCGAGGACGAGGCTTTCGTGGCGGCTCGTGCGCGCTGGAGGCGCACACAGAGATGCGGAAAGAGCGTCAAGAGCCGATGGGAGGGTGGGTGGAAACGCTATACGCAGAGAGCGACGCACGGCGGCGGGTGCGAGCGGCTTGAGCAGCGTTTTCTTAACGCTCGCAGGTGCCGTCTTGCGCTGTTTGCTCTTTTTAATGAGCGAGTCTGTGTACGCAGGGTGGGTGTGGGCGGTGGAGGTACGGTGTGTTAGAAAGAGAGAGAGAGAAGGAAGGGAGGGAGGAGGCAGGGACGCACCGAGAGGCATCGACAGCTGGTCCTCAGCGGAGATGCCGAGCGTGAAGGTCCCGCTGGTTGCTGCCATGCTCCTTGAGCTCCGTGTGAGATTTTCGTTTCGAAGGGAATTCGGGAATTAAGAAGCTGTTCATTTACAAAACGTAACCTGTGGGTACGTCTCAGATAAAGCTGGTTTTATGCTGGACATTCTGGACATTCTGGACCTGCTTCTGCGGACGGTTTGCTCCTGGCGATAGCGCGCGTGACGTCTCGCTCGCTAAATCTCGTGCACTTGGTGCTGCTACCGTCAGGAGCTGCTCGTATTCACCTTTTATTCTCACCAGTTCTTGGATTATCAGGAGAGAATCGGTGTCGGTGTCGGCTATACCGGTTTGTGGATCGTACAGTAGCTTGACGTCGGAGGCTACCCTCATGACAGATAAAAACACTCAATGTTGATATCCACTCCTCTCTGTAGACAGAGTTGAGTATGGCTGATGCCTCCTTGAAGGCAGCTTGAGGTCGTGGGGGGCTCCTACAGAACTTGCACGATTGGCATCGCGCTCAGTTCGAGAGAAGCTGTTTTGAACTTCAGTGTTCTCGTGCTGGAGTCGCTGAAGTCAACAGTTCAGTTACACCAAAATTCGGCTCACAATTCAGATAACACTGTACCCCCTCGTACCCCCTCCACAGACAAAAAGTGATGCCGAGCCGTCAACGCCGCAAGCCACCGCCGCGCTTCGTCGTCGACAGCGCCTCGGAGCGCCAGCGCCACGCGGTCGTGATGGTGCTCGGAGACATCGGCCGCTCGCCGCGTATGCAGTACCACGCACTGTCGCTGGCCCAGCTGGCGCCGCCGGCCGCCCTCCGCGTGAGCGTCGTGGGCCACGCGGGCGAGCGCTGCGTGCCAGCGCTGCTGGCGCAGCCGAACGTGCAGCTGCTGACGTTTGCGCCACTGCTGCAGCGCGTGCCACGTCGCTTCTTTCTGCTGCTCGCACCGCTCAAAGTGCTCTTCCAGGTGCGTGGGACTGGTGGCCAATCAGGACGTGTGTGTGTGTGTGTCTTCTCTCCTCCCCGAGTGACCGATCGTATCGCTCTGTGCAGCTCCTGCAGCTCTTCTGGGTGCTGCTCGTCACCGCTGGCTCTGTGGACCTCGTACTGCTGCAAAACCCACCGACGTACGTTCGTTAAGCAAGGGGCAGCGTCTGATTAGTGGCGCCCATATGATCGTTATGGTCTCACGATGATGACGCGCTCGCTCTTGATGGCACCACCTGCTAGGATCCCGACGTTCGTGGTCGTGTGGCTCTGCTGCCGCCTCAAAGGCGCGACGTTCGTCATCGACTGGCACAACCTGGGCTACAGCATCCTCGCCCTCTCGCTTGGACCGCACCACCCGCTCGTCCAGGTCCGTCCGTCCGCCCGTCCTTGGCTGCACGCTGTCGGCTCTTGTTGTTCGGATAAGACGGGACTAACCCGCACACTCTCATGACCGACTACAGATCGCGACGTGGGTCGAGCGCGTCTTTGGACGCAAAGCCGACGCGAACCTCTGCGTGACTCAGGCGATGCAGCGCTGGCTCCACGACGAGTGGCAGATTGACGCGCGCGTCCTGCACGACAAACCGCCGCTCTTCTTCAAGCCGACGCCACTCGCGACGCAGCACGAGCTCTTCCAGCGTGTAGGCGACCAGCTGAGCCACTGCAACGACGTGCGTGTGTGTGTCCGCCCTACTGGTCGAGCTGGTCTCTCATGAGGCAGGACGCACTACTTGGACGGTCCTGACGTCGGGGCGTCACTTGTCGGTCGCTAGCTGGTGCCGTGGACAGCGGGTGCAGACGAGACGCTACTGACGCGCACAGTGGTGACGCGCAACGACGTGGTGGTCGAGCGCCGTACGAACCGCCCGGCTGTGCTCATCAGCTCGACGAGTTGGACAGCGGACGAGGACTTTGGCATCTTGTTGCGTGCGCTGGAGCGCGTGGACGCGCTCACCGCAGAGCTGTCGGCACGCGAGTTCCCCGACCTGCTGGTCGTCGTCACGGGCAAAGGCCCGCAGAAGGAACTGTACCTCGAGCGCATTCGACAGTTGGCGTTCAAGCGCATCCGCATCGCCACCATGTACGACCAGATAGAGAACGCGTTTCAGAATGGAGAGGGCGACGGCTGGTGGGCGCTGACGGTCCGCACCTGTCGGTCGGCTCGTGGGCAGGTGGTTGGAGGCGAGCGACTACCCGCTTTTGCTCGGCAGTGCGGACTTGGGTGTGTGTCTCCACACGTCTTCGTCCGGCTTGGACTTGCCCATGAAGGTGCTCGACATGTTTGGCTGCGGCGTGCCCGTGTGCGCGGTCGGGTTCCAGTGCCTGGACGAGCTCGTCAAGCACGACAAGTACGCTCTCGCTCTCTCTGTTCGAGTGTGACTTGTGTGGCTATGCTGACCTACCGGACGTTTGCTCTGCTCACACGTCGCCTTTCGTGCAGGAACGGACTGATCTTCGACTCATCCGAGGGGCTGTCGGCGCAGCTTATTGAGCTGCTGAGCGGGTTTCCGGGTGGCGCCGCAAAGCTCCACCGTCTGCGTGCGTCGCTCAAGACCGTCGAGGTGCGTCCACCCCATCCTGTCGTCCAGTCAGCTGCTTGTACGATCCCTCGCTGGTCGCTTGGCTCACTCGACAGTGTGTCGTATGGTGTCGTTTGCTGTGAGGCGCACGCAGCACTGGCCAGAGAACTGGACTCGCAACGCCGCACCGCTCTTCAAGAAGTTGCTCCGCTTGGCATAAGCTTCCGAGAGCGAGCGAGAGAGCGAGCGAGATGGTTCGAACGACTGAAACTAGCTGAGACGCAGCGAAAGGCGCGAACAAACCAGCGTTTACGACTGGGCAAGACACACACACGCACACCTCACGCACACTCCTCCCTCCCACGGTCCTTGTCGACTGTTTCCCCGCCTGCCTCCTCATCGCCTCACACGCTGCTGCCTCCAGTGCGGAAGAGCAGCTTGTTCATTGACGGCAGCGACTCGGCGTCCACGGGCGAGGCGCCGTCGAGTTGCGTCGTCGAGAGCCACTGACGGGGCGAGACGCCGTCGCCGCCCCACGGGTCTGTCGCGAGCGCTGGCGACGCAGCTACTACCGTCGACGACGGTGTTGTCGCTGTCGCGACAAAGTGCTGGTGGGGAAACTGGTACTGCTGCTGGTAGTGGTGCTGGTGGTGGTTCTGGTGCGGTTGCTGGTTCGGCTGCTGGTTCAGGATTTGACTGAAGCCGTAGCTGAACGGCTGCTGCTGCTGCTGTTGTGCGTGCTGTTCGGCTTCAACGGCGGCCCCTAGAAAGTGGAGTCTCGGGACGTCGAGGCTGTCTTGCCGTGGCGTGTACTCGACACTGCTGAACGCGTCGCTGGGCGGCGACAGTGCGTCGCCAAACACTGTCGTTCCTGCTGTTGTCGTGGGTGCAGGAGGCGGCAACGTGATCGCTGGCATGGGACCAAGCGCTGCCGAGTGATACCCAGTGGTGCCACCGCCACTGTCGAGGAACAGCCGTGGGGGCTTCCGTAGCAGCGGCGACGACAGCGCGTCGGTCCCGAACTTTGGCTTGAAGAGCTCGTGGTCCGGCGCGTGGGCGTAGCCGCCGCCACTGTAAGGACTACTCCCGACTGTGTCGTGACTGCTGGGAGTGCTCTGGTCCATAGCGAACTCGCCACTGTCGGCCTCTGTGCCGTCGGGTTTGCTGCTGTTTGGCACGACAGGAGCGAGTGGACTGCCGCCTGTCACGCGCTTGTGCGGCGAGAGGTTGCTGAGAGCAAAGCTGAAGGTGCTCGTCGATGTCGGCGTTACACTCGACCCGCTGCTGCTCGTGTCGCCTTCTGCGACACCTGGTCCCAGGTCCGACGTGGTGGCCTGTGAGAGCAGCCGCGAGCGTTCGCGTTGGATCTGCGCGGCAAAGTACGGCAGCGACTGGCCGGCCCGCGCGAGCTTCGTGAAGAACTTTTGCGCGTGCGTGCGCACTTGTGTGCTTGTCCGCGTGCCAATGAGCCGGGCGATCTCGCCCCACGCTGGGCCTTGGAACATCTCGAGGCCTTTGAGGAAAAGCTTGTGCTCGTCTGCGACCCAGCGGCCGATCGCCGGCTCGCGGCTCCTGCGACGGGGTGGCAGTGGGAGCGGTGGTGGCAGTGGCTGGTGGGTTTCCTGGTACTGTTCTTCCTCCTCGTCTTCCTGGCGGTGGTCGATCTGGTAGTCATGGTGGTGGCTGTGGGGAGGGTGATGGTAGTCAGGATGGGGCGGCGGCTCGTACGGACCAGTAGACTGGGGATACACCCCCACGCGGTGGCTGCTTTCAAAGTGGTCGGCGGGTGGAGGCGGCCACGCAGTGTACGATGGCGCGATCGCCATTTCATTGTACGGCAGACGAGCAGCGTACGCATCTGGCGGCCAGCGCTGTGTGTCGGCGTCGCTAGGCAGCACGTGTGGAGGCGGTGGGTCGGCGTACTCGGCAACGTCCGCCTGAGCAGGGGCGACGCCAATGAGCGCGGCGTCCGAGAGCGGGAACCAGCCAGTCTGAGACTGGCGCTCCGGTGGCGGCGGCTGCCACATCTCGATCTGAGCCACGTCCGCGTGCGCGCCAGTCGACTGCGGTTATTAGCGCCTGTGCGTGCGTCGGCCGCTGCTTGGGGCGACTCGCACGCTCGGCCTGGACGTACTTAGGTGTTCGGTCGCGGTGGTGCCTTTCGCTTTCTTTGCAGGCGCGCTTGCTTGCTTGCTTCGCTTCGGTGACTCGGGCGTCGTGGCTTGCTTTGTTGTTGTTTGTTGTTTGTGTGGCGAGTGAAGAGCCGCTCCCAGGATCTGATCCTGCTTCGCTCATCCTCTCTTGCAAGTAACTTGCGTCCTGAGCGAGCTGCTCGAGAAAACAAGAGTGAGATTCAGTAAAGCCTGGCGTGGTGTTTGCGTTATGTTTTGGGGCGAAGAACTGGCTGAGGGGGTCACTTGAGCGCTTCTTTCTCGTGGTCGCGCGTGAGCGTGGAGGTTGGTGCTGGCTTGACGCCATACAAACGCCGTGCGCTCTGAAAGACACGAGCATGGTCTCGGGGCGTCAACGGCTGCTGCCCACCTTGAGAGTTGGACTGGGGCGAGACGCGGGTTGACTTGACGCAGCACCACGTGGAGTTTGGACGCATGAATATTTTGCTCAAGATGGAGCTCACGATGGAACCCTGAGCTGGATCATCACACAAGACGTGCTCTCCGTCAGAACTTTGCTCCCTACGCTCCTGCTCTTGAGGGCATTGACGGCGGCAATGCAAGCACAGCACCCAGTCGTGTTTTTCTTCTCGTTGAGCTCTGTCTCGCTCCACTCCTGACGGAGCCAGTGGCGCGGTAGCAAGCACACTTTGTTTCGCGACGCCTACGCAAAAGCATTGAGACCACCACACACACGAGCGAACACTGAACACCACACGACACCACACAGAGCGCTCGTCGACACGAAAGATCGCGCCAGGTCGCGGCGAAAGATCTTGGACTTCACTTGAACCCACTATGCACGCTTTTTGAATTCCCCACTTCCGTCTTTGGCAAGTCAAAACTGGAGCCCTTCAGGTCTCTTTGCCTCTCGTCAGCGACAGCGGCTAGTTTGGAGGTCGTGGTCGGATGCCAGTCGTCGCGATGTTGTGCTCTCTCCAGGTCAGGTCCGAGATTATCAGATCGCGAGTGGAGTTGTGTGATTGCCAGCTTCATCGTCGTCGCGAAGCAACGCACCCACGCTGAGGACTTGACCGCAAAATGCGCTCGAAAGCATGCTTGGAGGTCATCCACGAAAGCACAGCACACCGTCGTCCTCTTTGCTCCCATGCCAGCATGCCAAATCACGCCACCAATGCCTTGCTCAAGCTGGAAGCTGGCAATGTCAACAGTTCGCATCCCGATTTGTGTCTCGTTGGTGACGTGCTGATTGGCACAGGCGCCTCGACTCTGCGCACTCCAGCAGTCAGGGTCACTCAAGTCGTTGCACCGCCCACAAAGAAGAACTCGAGATGCAGATCTGCGCGACTGGAAACCAAGTTGTGCCTTCAGACTTGCGCACAGTCCTGCATTGTCCATGTGAAAGCGGCATACTGGTGCACCTTCAGGTGCAGGTTGCTGTGCCAGCACACGTTCAGCCAAGATTCAGTACATTTGAGGCGAGTACAGTAGGTATTTCCAGTTTAGTATAATTTATGAGATATTTCGGTACACTAATTTCAAAATATATATATATATAAATAGAGGAATATTTATAAAATTAAACTGTTTCATGAAATGCCAAGATCCGTCCCCCATTTCTTCGTGTCGCTTCGTCATGAACGTCGACTGGCCGCGCACACTGGCGACGCTGCTGCTGGTTGCGGTCGCAGCCACATGCTGGCGACTGGCGCACCCTGCAGCCTCTAAAGCATCTGCCACCCCGTCCACCGCGTCAAAATCGAAGAAAAGGGCCAAGAAACGTGCAAAGAAGGCGTCAGCGGAGGCTTCGAGCACGCCGTCCGCCACTCTCGCGCCGCCCGTGGCTACGCCTGCAGCCCAAGCGGAAGATGACGGTGACGACAACGAGGACGAAGACGAAGGGCTCTCGGCTGTGCAGGTGCTGACTCGACGCAAATTCCACACGACGCGAGCGCTCGGCGCTGCGAAAGCTGTGGCGTCGTCGCAACCAAGTAAGCCGGCGCTGCCAAAGTTCGCTGTCGGACAGCGCGTGCTCGCGCGATTCCAAGGCGGTGCCGAGTGGTTCCCTGCGACTGTGCTGGAGGTGCGGTTACGAGTGCGAGACTATCGGCTGTGGTAGTACGTCTGTAAGTCCGTACGACTCACAGTGAGAGTGAATGTGTGGGTGGGTGGGTATGGGCGGGGACAGGTGAAGCGCGGGAACGAGTACAATCTCCGGTACGACGACGGCGAAGACGAGTTCCGCGTGTCGCACAAGCTCCTGAAAGCTGTCGTGGCGTCGCCAACGGACGCCGGTTCGGAGGAGCAGAAGAAACCTGTCGCTACTGACGTCAGGAAGACCGCGGCCTCGGAGGGCAGCCCTGTTTTGTCGTCTTCGGACGGCGGAGGCGACGCCGACGAGAGCGCCGCTGACGACGACAACGCTAACGACGACGATGGCTGGGAGATTGTCGGCGCGACAGGGAGCAAGGCAAAGGGCGGCGCCTCCAGAGCAGCGACCAGTGCGGGGTCCGTGGGCGGCGTCGTTGTCGGCACCGATGGGCTCACGAAGCGCCAGCGCGAGAGCCGCCGCAAGAAAGAGCGTCAGCGTGAGGTGAAGGAGCTCGCGCGCGCCCAGGCGCAAGAGAACGGGCTCCACGTGCGCTGGGGCGGCACGTACAGCAAGATGAAGTACGTCCCGCCGCCACCGCCACAGTAACACCCGCCCGCCGTCGCATTGCTGCCACCAGTGGCACCAGCTCAAGGCCTCTCTTTCCACCACCGACTGACTACTACCACAGGACGCATACCACGTCGAAACGGGCACACTGTAAGAAGCTGCCAACCTTATAAGATAAACACTTGTGGGATCTGCGCTGGTGCTGCTCGCTTGCCGCCGCCGCTCTTCGTTACCGGCTTGCTCGGATCGTTGCTGTCGTCATCGTTGACGCGGCTCTGCAGGTTCAAGGGGATGGAGCTCACGCGGCGAGGGTTCATGACATACTCGTCTTGGAGCCGGGTCTTGGCGGCCGCACTGATCTCCTTGGTCGCTGGTGGTCGCACTCGTAGCGCGTCACTCGCAGGCTCTGTGAACGCGGTTTCGTACTGGATACTCGCTAGCGTCTTCTTGCCTGTCGAACATGTTCCCACGTATGAGCGCAATACTAAATGAGAGGATGGGAGTGCGTGGTGCCTCTATCGTGTCCAGAGCACCACCTGGTCGAAAGGAGCTACTGCTGCGGGCGTTCGACTCGCCGACGCGATGGTAGAGCTTCGTCATGGGTTTGGCCGCGTGCTGCGCTTTCACCAGTCGCGCGGCTCGCTTCGCGTCGCACGGCACGTGATCGTACGCTACTGCTTGCGCCAGCTGCTCGCTCGTTGCGTGACGACACTCGTCAAGCTGATTGGCATTCGTGTCCACAGCACAAGCACATATACTCGCACACACCTTGGCGCGCAGCGTCTCCATCTCTTGGTTGCTCAGACGGCTCTTGACGCCGAGCGCCAACGCGTCATTTCCAGCGCTGCTCTGCCGGTGCATCTTGAACTTTGTATTCCGTCGTCTTCAGAGCTCTCGGAGCTCTGGACTGTACTACACTAATCCGAAAGTGACAGGCATGAAACACCTCCGTGAAACTCCCAGGCTCAGCCAATTCGGGCTCGGAGTCTTTCATTGCCAGCAACGATGCACCGACAGAGTATCACCGACAGCAGTACGCCCGCTCGACCTATGCTCAGGCTCATGGACAGCCCTCGGAAGGAGGCAGCGGACGACCGCACGGGCGAGCAGCAATCGCTCGGACAGCTGCTCGTGGACATGACGGCGCAGGTGCAGGACGAGCGAACGCGTCGCAGCGACGTGGAGAAGCGCAACCACTCGCTCATGCTCGAGATCGAACAGCTCCAGAACGACCTGCTCGACCTCAAGACGTCGTGCGTGAGCGAGCAGTGGCGGCGCGGCTCCGAGGAACACGTCCGCGATCCGGACGTGGCGGCTCCAAGCGAGCTGCGCGACGAGAGCGCCGACTTCTGGTGGAAAGAGCTCCAGGACGCCAAGAAAGCGAAAGAGAAAGCGGTCGTGGAGGCGCACCAGCGTGCCATGCAGGTCATGGAGCTCAGTGCGTGCATCTCGATGCAGCACGACGAGCTCAAGGCGCTCCGTGCGACCGAGAGCGATGCGAGGGAAGCTATCGTGCACGCGGAGGAGCAGTGCAAGGAACTCGTGCAGCAAGCTGCGATCTTACAGCAGGAGAATCAGATCTTGAAAGACGACCTGCAGCACGCGAACGCTGAGATCGGGAAGCGCGGCGTGCACTTCAAGGCGCTCATGGACAAGTGGACCGAAGCGCAGGCCCAGAGCGAGCACCTCGAGCGGGAGAACTACGCGATGCTCGAGCGCATGAAAGAGTTCCGGCAGCGCAGCGAGCAGCTCGCAGTCGAGCTCGAAAGAGCGCGCGACGAGCGCGACTGCCTCCAGCACCAAGTGAACCACTTGAAAGGCGCGGTGGCTGCGAAATCTGCCGAGTCAAAGGCGTTCCAAGCGTACGGCAGCAACGCGCGCGACCAGCTCCAGACGCAGACAGCAGCGATTCAACGTCACCAGGTCCTGCGGCGCAAGATCCACAAAGTCGCACGGACGTCCGTCGTAACGCTCAAGACACTGCGCAGTGCGCTCGCAGCGGTGCGCGCACCGATTGTAGCGATCCAAGGCGACTTCCGCGCGTTCCTCCGGAACCTCCAAGCACCTGTCGTATCGCTCGTGACGCGCTCGCGCCGCTTTGCTGAAATCGCACGCGCGGAGCACGAGCCGCTGCGTCGGGCGCTGTTGAACGCCGAGCTCACGCGGCGCCACTTGCACGAACAGCTCTGGAAGTCCCGCCGGAACGCGCTCCTTGTCTGCCAGATCCGGAACCACGCCAGTGCCGCTCAGGACGTGCCGGACGACGCAAGCGACGAGAACCGATCGTTGCGGATCAACTACGCCACTGGCGAGCTCTTTCTGAAGGAGAGCGAGCGCGAGACACTGAGCGTCAAGTTCGATAGCATCTTCTCGGACCGTGCGCGAGAGTGGAGTAACTTCGAGTGCGTCACGCCGCTCGTGCAGAGCGTACTGGATGGCTGTAACGCGTGCGTCGCGACGTTCAGCACTGAGCTGCTGCTGCAAACGGCGACGCGAGAGCCGGTCCGGACCGAGTCGGTGCCGGCGCTCCTTCTGCGCGAGCTCTTTGACGCTGCGCGCCTGCACGGCGCGCACTTTCACCGGATCAAGGTCACCGTGAGTTACTTGGGCGTCTTCAACGAGAGCGTCTACGACCTGCTGGGACTGGACGCCGTTCTCGCTGGTGCAAGCGACCAGACGCCCCCGCACCTCGCGACGAACCAGATCGTCGTCTTGGAGGTGCAGAACGTGGGCGAGGCGATGCTCGTCTTACGCGGCGGTGTTGAGAACCTCGAGAGCGCGCACGAGCGTGGGGTGATGAACGCAGCGTTGACGCACAAGGTCGTGACAGTGTGCTTGTCGTACGAGAACCTCTTGAGCGGCGTTGCGACGACCAAGTCCAAGCTTCAGGTACATACATAGGTGTGCATATGAGAGAGGTCCCTCTCGCTTCTTGCATCTGCTTCCGTCGTCGACTTAGCTCCTGATCTTGCGGTGACTGCCTCAGGTGGTCGAGTTGGCAGTCGGCAGCCAGTACACAGCTGTGCAGGACCACGACTGGGACGACCGGAACAAGCTCAAGGCGCTCGTGACGATGGAGAACGGCGCGAACGCGCTCACCACCGCGTTGGCGGAAGTGCGTGTGAAAGACCCGGCGTTCGTGCGCTACCACAGCTCGAAGCTCACAGTGCTGCTCCAAGACACGATCAAAGCGAGCGCAAAGTTCCTCGTTATCACGGCGCTTCCAGCGCTTATCCCACGTGGTGACGAAGGCAAAGTGAGCACAGTGATTCGGTCCATTCAGCAGCTCCGAAGTGCAGTCAGCGCCACGAGCGCAAGCCCGTCAGCGACCCACGATCGCTCGCTCGAAGGGTTCATGAGTCGCTTCACTCAGCAGCAACAGTTCCAGCAGGAGACACAACCGGGCGCGCTCTCGCTCCTCTTCTCGTCCAGCGACATCCAGGAACGAGTTCGTCGGGGACTCGACACAGACGGTGGAATTGACAGCGTGCGGTGGGAGAAGGAGCTCGACAACATGAACAAGCGGTACGGAGCGGATGTCGATCTGTTCGCGACGTCGTTCTTCCAGTCCAGTGGAGATATACCAGCACCAGGCCTCTCTGAGAGAGCAAACGACAACGTTGACACTCAATGGGCTCGCACATCAGCGGCGAAGACAGCGGATAACGACGATGCGTTACCACCCGACATCGACAGCGACGGAAGCGGCAGCTTGCGGCACTCAAGCCACGAAACTGCTGCGTCCGTTTACCCCCACGAGTACGAGACGCAGCGACCGCCAAGTCCGCCTTCCAGCGGCGCGAGCTCTCGAAGAGCCAAGTCCGCCCTTGGTCAAAATGCAGGCAGCAGCAAAGGAGGTCGGGTATCAGAGTCTCGCGTCGGCACCTCGGGAGGCCACTCACGCACACTGCCTGAGAAGAAGGGGAAAACAAGACACTTCTCGCTCTCTTCCCCGCTCTCGACGACTGGACATTTGCGGGCTATTGGGACGACGTCGAGATATTCTGCGCGTGTGACAGCGAAGCAGGGTCTCAACAGCAAAACCGGAGCGAACGCTCAGGCACCAGATGCACTAGCGTCGTCTTGCGGTCCACCTGGGGCACCGCTACTGAAGATTCGAAGAGAGACAGCGTCGAGCACGCTCAAGAAGTCGCGTCTCGCGACGCTCACAGCGGCGTCGCCGTCGTTCAAGCACAAGTCAAAGCGCACGCCGTTCAAGTGAAGAGGGATAGATACTAAGTTCGAGGCAGCGTGTGTGAACAATACTCCGAAACGCGACCATTTCATCCCTGACTCATGTGCAGTAGACTACATCTTGATGCAGCCCTGATCGTCGAAGAATCACCAAAGCGTGGACGCAGGGCAATCCGGACACCAAATCTCAAGGTTGACGAAGCCCCAACATGGAGATCGTTGCAGCGTAACGACAGCATCAAGTCGTACGCGACGCTGGGTTTGGATGCCACGACTGACGCTTCAC
>JAASFJ010000379.1:0-24345 GCA_023333755.1 Globisporangium uncinulatum
CCAACCCCCCCCCCCCACACTCCTCAACAATCCATCGTCTTCTCGCCTCGCCGCCGCCACTTTTCAAGTTCGTTCCGACACCAGCGAACCAACAAGCGCCAGTCAGGTCAGCGTCGAGTTGAGTCGACGGACGCTGCGATGCTCTGGACGCCGCTCGCGCTCGCGTCCGTGCTGCTCTCGTGGCTCGGCACTGCGCTGCTGGTCCGCAAGCTCTACGTGGACTGGGACGTGCGCGTCTCGTGCGTGCGCGCGCTCTTCCTCCTCTTCTTTGCCTACCTCTGGCTCTTCTCCACCGCCCGCGCCGCCTACTACTCGTACCTCCTCGCGCTGCCTCCCGACGCATTCGCTGACATTGAGTCGCCTGTGCCCGGCTACGTGCCGCTCTCGCACACGCAGCTCGACCAGCTCGGTATCCATGCGATTATGCACATTCGAGCGCGCACAAACCCCGGCGTTGTAACGGTGCTCTTGTTAGGGGACTCGATGCACTTTGGCGTCGCGGTCTGGACGTTCCCGCTCGTGTACGAGCTCTCGCTCATTGTGCGCAAGTCCATGGACCGTGGCGCGGCGAAAGAGAGCGAGCGCATGCGCGTGTACTTTCGAGCCGGTCACATAGCGATCGCTTTCTTTGCTGCAGTCGACATTGTCCTTGCCCTCACAGCTGGGAGCATGGGCTACACGCAAGCGAACCACGACTGCCTCTTGTTCGTCTACGTCGTGCAGATCTTCACGCTCGTGTACATGATCGCGGTGCTCGCGTCGCTCAAGCTCCAAGGCCGCAAGTACGAGTCGATCCAAGGCGAGTTTGTCGCGTCGCCCGTCTACCAGCGCCTCAAGCGCATCATGCTCGTCTACGCCGTGTTCTCGTTCCAGTTCCAAGTCGCGTCGCTCGTGATCTACTGTACCGACAGCCGCGATCCGACCATGCTCTCGTTCATTGGCGCCAGTCTCGTGCTCTACAACGTCACGGGCTTTGTGCTCTCGGTCACGACTGGCTGCAGCCAAACGTGCGTGCTCACGTACTGCAGCGTGTGCATCCCCGACGACATTGAAGCGCAGCTGATCCACGGCGGTCCGGTCCAGTTTGCGACGCCAGCGAGCACGCCATTCGGGGACAGCAGCAGCTACAACCACCTGTACGCAGCCGCGGCAAGCGAGAGCGCTGGGAACCCACCGAGTATCGACCCGGTCTTTGTGTTCACGGACATTGAAGCGTCGAGTGCGCTGTGGGCGATTGGCGACGGTCAAGTCATGAAACGCGCGACGGAGCTGCACGACAGTATCCTCCGAGGGCTGCTTGCCAAGTACCGTGGGTACGAGATCACGACTGCTGGTGACGCGTTCCAGCTCGCGTTCCACACGATGCGGGAAGCGACGTCGTACTGTCTCGACGCGCAGATCCAGCTCGTGATGGCCAAGTGGCCGAAAGAACTCCACGGGCTCGTCCCAGCCACGGAGCGCAAGCACGTGAACGGCGTCCGGCTCATCTTCAGTGGACTCCGTGTCCGCATGGGCATCCACGACGCAGCCGACACGGACGGGACGCTCGTGCACAGCACACACGCTGTCACCGGCAAGATGACGTACACTGGCGCGTCGGAAGTGATTGCGAACGAGGTCGGGGACTTGGGCTCGGGGGGTCAGATCCTCGTCACGAAACGCGTCGCTCGGTGGTTGATGGCCAGTGAAGCGCTCGTGGACATTCCGTACGAGGTCGAGCACGTGGGGACGCACGTGATTCCGCAAGTGAACGGTCACCTGGAAGTGTACCAGGTCGTGCCGCAGCTCTTTGCGAAGCGCAAGAAGTACTTTGGCTCGATCCTCAAGCGGTCCGAGACGGTGTACTCGATGATGCAGCACCCGACCAACCAGCTCCACCGCTCGTCGAGTGGGTTTCCGATGACAGGGGCGGCGCTGGCTTCGCCCACGACGCCGCTGTACACGCTCCCGTTGCCACGCAGTCCGCCCCAGCAAGTCGACACGTTGACAACAAGTTCACGAACGGACGAGTATCGGCTCGTGGACTCGTCGCGGTCGCACTTAGCGCCACTCGCACTTAACGACGGACGGACTGTCTCAAGTCGAGAACGGACGTCCATGTGATGGAAGGACGAATGGAAGATTGGAAGCCTCCTTCTCAAGCCAAGACACAGGTGACGAGAAGTGTGTACACTAGCAAGCATCCACGACAAAGCTGGTATTTATGAGCTCGATCTGCATTCCATTGGTGTTCTGGAGGCTCTGTCGGACTTGTGCTGCAAGTTACTGTAAACCCAGTTTGGTACTAGTATCAACAGTCTCTCAAAAGTATCAACGCGGATCCGAACGAAGATGGCACCAGCGTCCCCCGCATCGTCCTCGTCGGGCTTCTCGTCATCGTCCGAGGACGACGACGCTGCGCCGCCCGCTACTACAGCACTGGGCTCCGTGCACGTAGAAGTCGTCCCCGAGCCTGCGAGCTCTCTTATCGCGGCACCGTGTCTCGCGGCCACCGCTCCGCTCCTTGGCACGCAAACCAGCACCTACGACGCGTTCGCAGCCGCAGTCGCGCTCGTCTCGCGCTATTACGACGACGCCAGCAACGCGTCCGACGCGCCAGCAGACGATCCAGTGCTCCGGGCGTACGCAGCGTTGCGTGCGTCGCTCTTTCGCCGCTTCCAGCAAGCATTTCCGCTCCCAGCGGACCTCTACACGCTCTGGCTAGCGGACGTTACTATCGCCAGCGACGACGCAGTCGCGGCCCAGCTGCAGGTCTTTGAGCTCGCTCTACGCGACTATCTCTCAGTGCCGCTTGCGCTCGAGTTTGCGCGTTTCCTGGACGCCGAGGGCCTTCGTGAGCGTGCTGAGACGCTCGAGCAGACGCTTCTCTGCTCCGCCGGCCTCCACTATACGCACGGCCACGCTGTGTGGCGGTTCTACCGCGAACAAGCGGCCAACGATGAGCGCTTATCGCCTCTCGCAAAGGAAACGCGCGTCCGGTCGCTCTATGTGCGCCAGCTCGCGCTGCCGCTGCAGCAGAACGACGTCGCCATGTCCGAGTTCCGAGCCTGGAGCGCGTACCACCCACTTAATACCAGTGTTGATACCAATCAATTGGTAGCAGCCGCCGCGACACAGCAACGCCAAGTGATTGGGCCGCTACTGAAGCAGATGAACGCGTTCGAAGACCGCCTCGAGCACGCAGTAGCCGCAGGGGAAGCGGTCGAGGCCGTGTGGCTCGAGTACCTCGATTTTGTCACGCACCGAGTCGTCCCAGTGCTCCCGCCGACAACCAGTGACGACTTTGTCGTCACCATGTGGGAGCGCGCTGTCGCGATGGCGTGTCTCAGTTCGACGCTCTGGACCCAGTACGCTGCGTTCGTACGCGACAGTACCAGTACCAGCGACGCCGACAGACTCGCACTCGCTGAACGACGGGTCCACAACGTGTCGTTCGACGCGAGCGCTTGGAACGCGCTGCTGCTCGAACTCGAGCGCCAAGACGCGTCGATTGAGCAGCTCACAGCGGTCGTCGAAGAGCGGATTGTCGCACACACGGACCCGCTGCTCATGGACGCGTACCACTCGCTCAGTGTGCTCCTCACGTACTGTGACGTCCACCGTCGGTCCGCAGCCAAGACGCAGTACGACGCCCATGCGATGCAGCGTCTCGAGCGTGCGTTCAGCGCCTGTGAGGCGTTCGTAGAGACGCACTTCCCGTCGTTTCCAGCAGGTGTGACGCAAGTCCTCGAGTACCACGCCAAATGCGTTCTCCTAGCGACTGAAGACGCCGATGACAACCGCACGCGTATCGCCAAGTGGACGGCGCTCTGGGACCGCATTGTGGGCATCCAGCGACACGCCGCCCACGTCTGGATCGCACTGTTCCACGAGAGCGTCCGCACTGGCGTGAAGTCAGCAGCGGACATCCGCACAGCGGTGTTGGAGCGGGCACTGGAGCACGTGACGGACTACCCGGTTGCGGTTCTCGAACTCTGGCTCGTGTTTGAGCGTGAGAACGGGTCGCTCGCGGACTTTCTGCGCGTCCAACAGCTCCATACCGACGCAGTCGCTCGCGTGACGAACGCAGTGGCCTCTGAGCCGACATCTGTGGCCTCCGAGTCGGTCGCACGCGAGTCAAAGAAGCGAAAGGGACTCGAAGGTAGCGATGCAAAGGCCACGCGTGCGAGAGAAGCGAAGCGGGCAAAGCTGTCGGCGTCGCGACCCGAGACGACAAGAAAGGAGACTCCACAGCGTCCATCTCCAGTCACGACAACGGCAACAACGACAACAACGACAAAGCAGAAGACCCACGACGTGCTCACGAATGCGCACACGCTCTTTGTCTCGAACATCTCGAAAGACGTGACGCAGGACGAGTTCACAGCGCTCTTCACTGGCCTCCCAGGGCTCCAGGACGTCCGGCTCGTCGTGAAAACGCGCGCGAGCCACGTCAAGTCGCGCGGTATGGCGTACGTGCAGTTCGCAGACGAGCTCGGCGTCGCTGCTGGGCTCGCAAAGCACGGACTCGAGCTGAAAGGGAAAGCGCTGAGCGTCGAACGCTCCAAGCCGCCGTCGACAACGACACCTGCAGACACTGCGAGTGACGTCGTATCAGATCTGAGTCGCGACGGCTCGTGGAAGACCGACCCTGTTACGATCTACGTCGGCGGACTCGTGCGTGCGAATGGCGAGTCTATTAGCGAGGACGAGGTCCAGGTCGGGCTCGAACAGGCCTTGGAGGCAGCTGGCGAGCCTGTGGTCGTCCAGCGCGTGAGCATTCTGAAAGACCGACGTGGGAAGCCAAAGGAGTACGGACTCGTCCAAGTCGCGTCTGTGGCACACGTGCGTGCGTGCGTGGAGCACACTGCGGCGGTCCAGAAGGTCCTGGGCGAGCAGATCACACTCAAGCCGTCGCGGTTCTCGATCGACCAGATCGTCCGCCAGCAGCAGACTCAGCTGCATGACAAGAGTCTCAAACCACCGAGTGCTGGCAGAGGAGCTCGTAGTATTGCATCGACAGCAGCGCCGACGCCGCGGAAGCCGTCGCTCGGTCTCATGCCCCGTGCGCTTCGTCGGAAGCCGACGCTGTCGGCCTCTGGAGCGACTGGAGCGACTGTCGGCGTCGTTGCTCCCACAGTGTCGACAGTAGGAGCGACCACGCAGGCACCAGCAGCCAGAGCCCCACCACCACCACCACCTGTGGACACCACTGCTGCGACGAGCGCGTCCAAGACGAACGCCGACTTTCGCAAGCTGCTCCTGAAGCAGTAAGTAGCTCAGGGCGCCAGTGGCTCGACTGGTTGGTTGGTTAGCGACACGTTGGCTTGGCTTGGTCTCTCTCTCCTTCTCGTTCAAACAGCCTCCAAAGCTCCGACTCTTCCTTCACCCGACTGCTTCCTCTCATCACAAGAGCTCGTCCACGTCCAGAGCCTCTGTCGTCTCTCTGTGAGCACGCGTCACCATGGGTGATGACGACGCCCCCAGTGGAGAGAGCGCATCGTCACGCGACGACAGCAGGAGCTCGAGGCGGACGACGCCCGCGTCTTTCCGCATCGACGGCAGTGGGTGGAACGGCGTGAGGCCGAGCGGGAACGCCAGTCGGTTCTCGTACGTCGTCTTGACTTCGACCAGCTCGTTCGTCGGGTCGTCCGCTTCGCACACGAGGTACCACGTCACTGCTGAGAGCACGACGCGGACGCCGAACGCCCACAGCTCATTCTCGACCTGTTGGTCGCTGGTCGCTTCACAGAACGCGCCCACGTCGACGCGGAGCTCGAGTGGCGCGGCCTTGGCCGAGGCCGGACGGACGAGGATCGCGTCCGTCGTGTGGGTCGAAAGGACTCGGCTCAGGACTTCGTATGAACTCCCGCCCGACTCGGTGCGGTTGCACGCCTGACGAGAGACAACAAGCGAGTCCAGTCAGCTGTCGCCACGACTGTAGAGAGAGGAAAGAGAGACTGAAGACGCACATTCAGGAGCTGCTGGGCGATTGCTCGCGTTGTAGCAGCGTACGCGTGCGCTTGGGACGCGCTACGTAAGCGCTGCTGGCCGACGCACTCGCGCACTGTCCGCTCAATGACGCCCTGGAGCTTGTCGACGATCGCTGCGTACCCAATGGTTCCAGACACGAACTCGCCATTCACAACGAGTTCGTCCCGCTTGACGTCTTTTGCGTCCTGGAACTCTTGCGCCTCCGAGAGCTGCGGCACGAGACGCTCTCGGGCCGTCTCAGGGTCCACTAACGCCTGCAAGTGCGTCAAGTACGCGGCCTGTCGTGGCTGAGAAGAAGCGTCTTCCGTCCTAGGAACTGGGAGTAGACTATCGCTAGTCTTCTGGGGCTGGAGCCACGCAGTGGAGACCGAGAGCGTGTGCGCTGGGAGCGATGCGAAGACCAGTTCGAGGACTTGCTGGAAAGGCGCAAGGTCGCCGTCACTGGACGCGAGCGCCTGGTGCAACGCTGCGGTCGTCTCGTGGAGCGTCTGTCGCTCCGTCGCGTCATCCAGCGACGTCACCTACATCCCCATAGCCCACTCTTAGTCGCACTAGACGGGAAAAGGACGACCCTCTCTCTCTCACCAGTGACGCACCGCCCAGGGCCCTGCGCTCTTGCGTAGCTGGCCGGTGATCGCAGCTGCGTCTTCACTATCAGCGCTGCTTTGGAGCAGCTCGGAGCCGAACGCGGACTGGACAGCGAGCAAGTGGCGCTTCGTCACGAGCGCCAGTGTGTGGAGGGTTGTAAGACGCTCGTGAGTGGCTGCCATGGAAAGCGCCGCCTCGTCTGCGAGCTGCAGGATGCGCCCGAGCTTCTCGACTTCTGGGTCGTCGCTCGAGCCCATGGACGACGCATCCGAAGCATTCGAGGCACCGATATGCCCGAGTGGGAGGCTCGCGAGGTCGCGCTCGATGCGCTCGAGACTCCAGAGCCACGCAGTTTCACCAGCAGCGTCCGGCGTGGAAGCGACTGGTGATAGCGGAGCGTCCGGAGACCCCTGCGCGTCGTGCACTGGAGCTTCTCCCTCCTCCTCCTCCTCCTCCCACTCGTCCCAGTCTTCCGCTCGAAGTGAGCTGCTCATGGTCATCACACGTGAATGACTTTCAAAAAGTGAGTCGAAGTTATGGGGTTCGACACATATTCTTTCAAAAGTCGACTTTTTCATACAAATCCTTGTCAAAAAGCGACGTCGAGGCTCCGTCCAAGTCGAAAGCTATCATCCACCTCATTCTCGCGTCATTTTGAAGCTGCCAACCAGCGCACACAAGATGCTCGGCGGTGGGCTCAAGTTCGTGGTCGCCAAGTCGAAGGAGCTGCAGACAAAGCTCGAGCGTGGCGTCAACGGCGCGTCAGAGCCTCCCATTGGCGTCTCCTCGACACCCATCACAGCCGGTTCGCTTCCAAACGCCCACGCGAATGCCGCCGACACGCCGCCGTCTCGCATCGCGGGCAGCGGCGCCGCGTTCCTGGCGCTCCAGCAGCAGCAGCTAACGCGCGCACTCGACCGCCACGCACAGCTGCTCGCAAGGTACGGTATTTGACCATTATGAGCCGCTCTGAATGAGCGAATGAGCGGACGAGATGCTCACGAGCCGCCTTCGTTCTCTTGTCGTCAGCGGAGACGACCTCGCAGCTGCGCTCACGACCGCACGGCGCCAGCTCCAGGTCCAGAGCGCCAGTGAAGCGTTTGTGCGCCAGCACTTCCACGAGATTGCGGGCGTGCGGGAGCAGCTGTCGCGTCTGCGGTGCGTACTTAACGCTGGCGAGGGACGTGGCGTGATGAGATGTTGAGAGTGAGAGAGGGGTGGGCTGACGATGCGTTGGTGGGACGGAGCAGTGGTCTGGTGGCGAAGATTGCGGTTGACGCAGAAGACGTCGAGCAGTTCCTGCTGTGAGTCGGAGCTGCTCACAGAGCTCTCGGCCTTCGGTTCGTTCTCTCTCACTAAGTACGCATTACGATGGGTGGTTTTTGGTGCGTACTTAGGCAAAAGACTGAGGAGTACATGGCGGCCCAGAACGCAGCGTTCGCTGCACGACAGGTGCGCATGGGCAGTCCAGAGTGGACAACAGTGGAGATATAGAGATGGCTTCCTGACGTTGTGTGGGAGTGAGCAGCAAGAGGAGCTCGAGCTCTTTGAAGAGCGGATCCTGGACGAGAAGGAGGACCTGACGCGCCAGCTGCTTGAGAAGCGCCGCCAGCAGCTCGCAAATGCGTTCGAGACCGACCTCCGGACGTACCAGACGCTCGTGGCGTACCAAGGACCGAACTTACCGCAAAGTACGATTGAAGGGGGACGGAGGGATGTCAGCAACTGGTGGTCACCTAGAATCTCACACTTCTCCACTTTGTCTTGTCGCTCTAGCGGTCGTGACTGCGGCGACCGACTCGGCCGAGACGCTCGAGTCGATCGACTTGGTCGTCCCAGCGGACGTCGACCAGCTGAACGCGTTCTACGACTCGGCGTCAGAAGATGAGAACGAGGACAAAGACGAGGACGCTGTGAGAAGGAGCTTGTCGAAGGCGACAGCTCCAGCAGAGCAGCGGCGTCTGAGCGACGAGAGTGCAGCTGACCAGCAGAGCTCATCTCACCCGCTTGCCGGTGCTGTCGAATTGGAGGAGGCGAAGGAAGAAGAAGAGGAGACGAAAGCTGGAGACCGCGACGTCCCAGGCTCGGAATAGCTCCCGTAGACCAAACAAAAGCGTTCAGAGTGTATCGTGTGCGTTCAGCAGGCGCAAGTCTCAGCTCTTTCCACTGGATCCGCCATCGCAGGTCCACGAGAGGTCGCATTCCAAGCGAAGCACTCTCCTCCACCTTCTACAGGTCTCTAGCAGCAGCAGGACCAGTCGCTAGCCAGCTTCCCCACTCGCTCATCTGCCGCGTAGCCCACACAACTGCCGCCCCTTTCCCCACATCGCAGCCCACCAATGGAGTCCAAGGCCGCGTCGCTTATCTCCGAGTCCGACCTGAGCAAGTCTGTGAAGAGCCTCCGAGCGACCAAGGGCCATGAGCACGCCGACTCGCTTGGGTTCGACGCACAGATTGCAGCGAAACTCGGTGGGTTCTCTCTACAGTACTACTCCACTCCGAGCGAGCGAGTCCTGAGTGACTGACTGACGTTGTCGCACCTCACCATAGCGATGCTGTACGAAAAGCACGACGCCGACCTGCGTGCGATCTTCAAGGAGCTGAACGAGAACCCACGGAAGGCGCTCAAGTACCCGCCGACGTCGGCCGAAGAGTTTGGGATGCGGTACGCGCAGGGCTTCTACACGTACGCCGAGGCCAAGTAGGTAGGTAGGACGCCTCAGCTTCGGCCCCACGCACTCGAGAGAGCTGCGCTTCCATAACTTATCTCTCCACGAGCAATCGGCACCGCCTGTCGTTTCGCACTGTTCATACTTAACTACCGTCGACTTGGATAGCGGTCGTCGGTGCTGTCGCCTCGACTGGAACTGGAGCTGGAGCTGGAGCTGGAGCAACGACCGTGTTCACGACGCCACTGTCTCCGACAGGCGCTGAGGTGCTCGTCATCGGCTCGGTCGCTTCGATGCTCGCTGCGACCTGCTGCTGCTCGTCCAGTTTCATCGGGCTCTCGGTGCCGCCGTCGCCTTTCGGCGCCGCTGTGAGTCCGCCTCGCTTCGCCGCCGCGACCATCTCGGTGACCGCGAGCCGGTACTTGTCGTTCGCTTCGATCGCGTAGATCTTGACAGGCGCTTGCATCGCCTCCCACGTCCGCATGAGGTCGCCACTGAGCCGCTTCGTCCCGTGCAGCACGGTCTCCTCCTTCCACTTGCGCACGAGCTCGCCGCTCTCGTTCTTCTCGAACCCAAGCTTCGCGTCCGGCCGGTACCGTCGCGCCACGGACTTGCGGAAGAAGTCGGTGAACTCGGGCATGATCCGCGGCCGTGCACCGCTTCGACGGCCTTCAGATGGAGACCCGAGAGCTGGGACGGCCGGGGCACTACTGGCACTCGAAGCTGGTGGCGATGCAGACTTTGGCACCAGGAGCTGAACCGCTCCGTCTCCAGTTGGGACGAGCATCAGGCCGCCAGAGTTCGCGGAGGGCGACGGTAGTTCGTGGGTTGCCCTGACGTTGTCCCCAGTCGCTTGCGCTTCTTCCCCAGCTCCGTTGGCAACGACAGCAGTCGTTCCTACTGGCGTGGAAGAGGACCCGTCCGCTACTATCGGAGCCTCTCCACTCGCGGGCAATGGCCCAACCGCACTTCCATCCGCTGGAGCGGTCGGTTGCTCCGCTGTCGGCGTCCGCGTCTCGTTGTCCACCGCCACCTTGGCCGACTTCATCTTCTTGTGCTTCCTGTTCGGTGGTCGTCTCCGACAGAGACTGAAGCCGAGCCGGAGCAGCCAGGGCTTGAGGACCTTCCAGACCGCGTGGAGGACGAGGAAGAGCGTGCGCTTAAAGATCGGGAGGAGCACTTGGAGCCAGAGCGTGGAGACGAGGATGCCCGCGAGCACGACGACGAAGAAGACAAACATGACCATGACGTTCGAGTGCACGACTTTGACCATGAAGCCGTTCGCACCGAGCACGTCGACCTTGCTCGCCTCAGCGAGGAACGCGTCGTAGAGCGCGGTCGGGTCAGTCGCGTTCGTCGCTGTGGCGTCGTATCCAAAGACCCGGAGCGCTGCAGTGAGGTTGATCGTCGGTGACTTCATGAGCTCTGTGTTGCCGTACATCCAGGCCGAGAACGCCAAGTGGAGCACGAGCGTCCAGGGCAAGAGGGCGAGCGCAATCTCGCCGAGCTCTTCGTCGTACGCGGTCTTGACGCTGTAGAGGTGGAGGATCGAGAGCTTGTCGAACCAGTACGTACCGGCGGCTGCGAATGCTGCAATGAAGAGCAAGACAGGCGAGCCGCCGCAGAAGACCATCGTGACAAAGACTGAGTTGAGGATCATGGGGTACCGCACCGAGATGTCGAACGTCGGGCCTGCGTAGAGCTTGTTCATGACGTCCTGGGTCCGTACGCTCCGGCGTTTCGTGCACCGGACAAGCGGCGAGACGACAAACATGTGCACAAAGAGGATCGCTTGCGGCACGAACGCGTTCAGGAGCATCGTCATAGTGATGCCCATGCCGACAGTCGGGTACCAGTCGCGCTCAAAGTCCTTGTACTTGCCTTTGAAGAGGTCGCGCGCGACTGGGACGCGCGAGACGTTGATTGCTGCGTTCACGACGAGCACGATGATCGCTGTGTTGAGGAACTGGGCGCTGAACATCTTGACTGCGAGCGCTGACGCCTTTGCGGACTCGCTCGAGTGGCGCTCAAAGCTCGCGAACGCGCGTAAGATCGCTTTCAGCAACAGGTTCACGAGCACGACAATGCCAGCAGCCACGATGATGAAGACGTTCTTGGTCAAGTAGTCGGCGATGAAACCGCGACAGGGCTCGTACGTCGCCCAGAGTTGGCGTGGACCAGCGATGACGCCGAACGACGCGAGGCTCTCGGTCAACGCAGCGGTGCAGAAGCAGTAGAGCATGTGGCTTTCGAGGTACGTTTCGCACCGGTCACCTGCGTCCAAACGGTCCTGATCAAAGCACGGGAGCGTGTTGCACGTGACGCTGCTCGTCTCGGAGACGCACGGGTCGACGCAGCGACGGGGCGGCGCCGCAGCGGCTTTCACCACGACGCTGTGGTTGAAGCCAAAGTCGTGCTGGATGCCGTTCGTGTACGCAATGTGGAACCGCTTCTCGCCAGCGTCGCCAGGAGCGCACGTGACGTTTGGGTCCCACGCGAGGGCCCACGAGACGCGCGGGTTGGCGCTGAACGACGCGTTCCCGTAGAACACTTGCGGCAAGGACCACTCGCAGAGACCGGCGGGCGGCATCTTGGCTTTGAACGCGGCTTGCGCGGACTGTGCGCCTGAGATGATGACGCACGAGAAGAGGAGCAAGAGGAGCGTGACGAGGTTTGTGAACGACCGCCGGTACAACCGACCGCGGTCCGTGACTTCGAGGTTCTCCCACAGAATGTTCGACGGCTCGGGCGCCGGCACGACCACGAGTGGGAACGTGCCGCTCCGGAACCGCAACAGCTTGGGCTGGTACCGACGCGGGAAGAACCACGTTGACTTGCGGTAGTCGCGCAAGCACCGACGCCGCGACTCGAGGTTGTTGAAGACCACGAACGCGCATTCGCACGCGTCCCAGTTGAACGCACGCTCAGTCGTCGTCGTGGCTTTCGCGATCTCGGCTGCACTACTGCTTGGCTCGGTCTTGACTGGCGGCTTGAGCGCTTTGAGCTTGCTCGTCTTCTTTGCGAGACTCGCGGTGAGCAGCTCGAGCTTGGCTTTCGCACGCGCCAAGAGCTTCTCGTCCGCGAACCGGAACGCTGTCTTGCGCGACCGCGGGTCGCTGTTCGTCTTCTCGAGCTCGAGAATGTCGACGAGCTCCTGGGTCTGCGCGATCCCTTTCGTGAGAGCCTCCATGCTCAAGAACGTGCGCAAGAGGCCTCCAGTGGGGTGGCTCACGCTCACTTCAGCGACCCACGTGTCGAGGTACATGTCTTTCCGCGTGCTGCTCAGTGTCGTACCCGCGAGGTGGTCGAGGTTCGTCACGACACTCCGATTCTGCGCCACGGTCCCCGCTGTGGCTGCCTGGAGCGCCTTGTTGAGCTTCCGGCGACGGCCCCAGCAGCAACTGAGCCAGAGCGGGAAGTACTCGTCGTCTGCTCTCGGGTCGTACAGTGCGTTGAAATGCGCGAGGATCTCCGCGTCAACCGCGTCTGGAGGCAGCCCCCGGATGTACACTGCGAACTTGCCGGGCGTGAGGTTCTCCGTCACGTGGCGCTCGATCGCTTGCCGTGCTTTGTAGCGGAAGACAAGGTAGAAGACGAGGAAACAGACCGAGTAGACACAGTCAGTCGTCGTGATGATCCACGACACAGTCGCGGGGTCGGTCGTGAACGGCGTGTCGACCGTCGTCCACGAACAGTCGATTTCGCCTTTGGGGAGACACTGGCTCGGGTCGCTCGCGATCTCGTCGTTCACGCCCTGGTTCCCAAGCGACGCGTACGCGAGCTGAAGCGGGTCCACGAGCTTGTCGGTCACGCCGTTGCCGTAGTAGTTGACGACGATCGTGGGGAGTGAAATGACGCCCATGACCAAGAAGACGAGACTCAGAGACTTGGTGAGCATGAAGTAGAGCTGGAGGCCGATGCCGAGCGCACCAATGTCCTGCATCGTGGCGTCAAAGACCGACTTGTTGCCCGCCGCGAGCCGGTCGAGCTTGGCAAGCGCTCTCGCACGCTTCGCCATCGCACTGTAGTCTTTGCTGCTGAGCTTGGACGGCGTGGCGTTTGCAGCCGTAGTGGTCGTTGGTCGGGCGACAGTGTCTGTTGTCGTACTTGTCGGTGCCGATACTGGATCTGGTGATGGCTGTTCAGATACCGAAGCCACGAGTGCGTTGTCGAGCGCTGGTGCTGGTGCAGCTGTCTCCATGGATGACACTTCGTTGCCAGCCTGAGTCGGGCGTTCCTCTTCACTCGCGAACATTGCGATCTCAATGGCGTCGCCGTCTTTGGACTTGTCGCGGGCCGATCTTGGGGACAAGACAACATGCGGACTCTCGTCGCTCGGCAGAGGGGACAGCCCATCATCGACACTAGCAGAGGCGTTCGCCCTGTCTTGTTGCTGTGCTTCCAGTGGACGGGGTGTGTCGGCCGCGGTCGAGTCGACGCTGGGGGCAGCCGCGTTGGGAAGCGACGGTGTCGCTACCGCCTCTGCGTCCTTTGCTGCAGCTTTCTGCTGCGCGACCGCGACTGGGAGTCGCGACACGTCGATCTGCACAGGCGGCGGCGTCTTGGGCCGCTCAATCGCTCCGTTCACTGGGTCGTCCGGCACGATGAGCGTCGGCAGCGAACCGAGGGACGAGTCCACCATTACGTGATCGTCCATCGACATATTGTTGTTATTGGCGAGAGATCGTGAGATGTGAATGAAAGGAGGCCGTTCGCTTCTTCGCACACAGTGGCGCTGACGTGGTTCTCCCCAAGCCCCCACCCAGCTCAGAACGCTCTTGAGACGGTCTTACCGTTCTGGTCTGGGGACCGGACGACTCAGGAGTCACTTTCACCGTTACGCCGAAACCGCTACTCAGGTACTTGACGTTCTGATTCTCTACCTGGTACAGAGTTTCTCTGTGAACCACAGTCCAATTGGTACCAGACGTATCCAATCGACACTGTCGATACTGTTGATCAACACCACTAGAGGGCACCACCGTAGAACCAATAATAGTAACCCCTTCAAAACAGCGTCGACATCCTTCATCCGAGTAAGTGCGGGTCGATACATTGCCACAGAATAAAGTCCGAGACTTACAGTGTACCGCCGCACTACCGAAGCAGCACACATACACGACAAGCTTCCGCCTGAGCCCACTCACGAGCAGGCGAGAAGGGACGCCACGCACAAACGGTGGATTGGTTGGTTGGTTGGCTGGTGCCGCCGCCCCATCCTCCTGGTCTAGAGGATGCAGACGCCGTCGCCGTTCGGCGTGATCATGACGATGCTCGAGAAGCGCGTGCCGAGCGGGTCGTTGTACACACTCGGAGTCGAGTCCCGGGCGTCCGCAGACGTGATTGCGACTGTCGGTCGCTCGTTCTCGTCCCGGCGCTTCTTCATGTACACTGCGACGACTGCGATCGCAGCGACACCAGCAAAGCCTACGCCGATCGTGAACGCCTGGACGCCAGCGCCTTGGCCGCCAGCGACCTCCCGTGCGCGCTTTGCCTGCGCTTCTTGCGCCTCGAGCTCTTTCTGCTTCTCTACTGCTGCTGGGGCCTGTGTCGGCATGGGGATGAACGTCGGCTTTGCGACCACGTCCGGCACTTTCACTGCTGCGTTGTCGCCCACGTCGCCCACGTCCGGGCCATTGTCGCGACTCCCGCTCGATGAATTACTGCCATACCACGACCCGGAACCTGTCCCACTACCGTCAGCGAGCGTCGGCATGGGTGACGGTGATGGGGATGGCGATGGCGATGGGGACTCGCTGCTGGCGCTCGAGTCGAGCGACGGGAAGCCTGCACTCGACTCCTCACTCGACGTGGGCACTACGTGACTGATTGCGTGTGTGTCAACGCTCTCACTGCTATTGTTGGTGACGGACGGCGGGAGCGGCCACGCCGTGGCTTCGTGGTCGGCGACTGCGGTCGTCGCCAGCGCTGTGGCTGCGAGAGTCAGCAGCACCAGTGCGCGTGAGACGCCCATGCTGGTGGCGTTGAAAGGTGGGAAGTGAGCGGGGGCTCTAATAGACCGCAGCTAGTGCGGCTGGAGCTGCTGGGCGTCCGGCGCTCAGAGCGTTGAAGCGCGCGTGGTGTTCGCGGTCAGGCTTGGTACTCGCGCACTGTATGTATGCACGGCGAGTGGATTGTGGAAGTGGCGACATCTGTGCGTGTGCGCAGCAGGTGTGTTGGTGGACCGCGTGCTGACTTCTTGACGATTCAAACGCGAAATGTGAACCTTCGAAACGGTTTCAAACGCTTTATTTGAGGGCGCCGAGCGAAAAATGTGGCAAAGAAATGCTACAACAGATACGAATAGTGGACGGTGGACATTTCATAAAAACGAACTTTTGCGGGAGCCCGTGCACAATTGAACGAGGCAATTGATTCGTGCACTCACGCACCAAGCGATTGGTGCTTATGGTTGCAGACGTTTGGAGAGCACCAAATGCATCAACAACAGCGCCATTGTATTGACCACAGGTCGCATCTGAAGACAACCACTGGTGGAGACCAACGGCGCACAGGTCAGCATTTGGCAATGTGGTGTCGTGAATTCAATACAAACCTGAAGTGACTCAATGCCATGCAAATGGACGAGCGATGTGACGACGGACAATCGAGAACGTTCCTGATCCAAAATTAAAGCATTTTAGACCAAAAGTCGCGATACTGAAATCAGTACAATTACAGGTGTGACGGGCACAAAAGCGATCAGAACTGAAAATCTAGACGGCGGTCAAGTTCATCGTGATATTCTTCCGCCCTCGATCGAGGTCAGCTTCGTACTGGCACTCGTGGCCTTGGACGACGACAGACGACTGCAAGTGTACGAGCACCAAACGATACGATACGCTCGCGCAGTGGCTGTGACCGCCATCCTGTGTGGCTCGCGCGCGCACCAAAACTGACAATCGTTAGTCGGAGCGCGTGCGAACGATGTCGCAGGACGCGCTCGCTTACGCCAGCCACTGGCGCGAGAGAATCCTGAGGATGCACCCACGATTGTCGTTGGTGCAGTTTCCAAAAGCAGCACGCGGTCGCAAGTGAACACCAACTTGTTGTCTGTATGCCAGCCAGCCACAGTGTCGAGTGTGTGGCACTTCAGCTCCGCATGTTCAACAGCGGCAGTGAAGGACTTCCCTTGTTTTCCTCACTATCACAGCACCCAAAGATGTGGCTACACTTTTCAAAAACTTCTCACCCCCGACATGTCCCTCGTCACGCTCCAGCGAGCGCTGCTCCTTGCACTCGTGGTCGTGTGCGTCGCCAGTGACGTGTTCTTGGCGCAGACGCACATCCTCGCGGACTGGAAGCTGCTGCGACACCTTGCGGACAGCACCGCTCACGGGACCGTCAGCTTTTGTGCGTGGGGCGCCTTCCTGTGCCAAGCAGAGGCGACGACGTCGCCTTCGCGTCATTTCTTGCTGCGGTGCGTGCGCGCGAGCGTCGCAGCGGCGCTGCTTGACGTCGACCACTTCATCGCAGCTGGCGCATTCAGTATTGATGGCGCGACGCACCTCAAGGTAGGTGGGGGGACTGTCCAGAATACATTCTAGTACGACCGACGAGTGCGTTCAGAGCTTCTGGACACTAATTGTTGCTCGTTGCGTATCCCAGCATCGCCCATTCGGCCACGCTGTGACGTTCATTGTAGCGCTCGCACTGCTCATATACGTGTGTTCGCCCCGTATTGTGCGGTCCCGTCGCGTCAGCTTCGTGGTCGTGACGCTCTTGAGTCACCAGCTGCGGGACGGAATGCGGCTTGGGCTCTGGTTCTGGCCGCTCGGCTCCACGCCTCCGATCGAGTACATCCTCTACTTGCTGCTCGAGCTCTTGCTGCCGTTCGCCATGGCTGGGTGGGAAAAGTGGGTCACGAAGGGGAGTGGGGGCGTTGGCCACGAGAGCGGATTCCAAGCGGTTCCACAAGACTTTAGCGACAAAGACGTCGGCCAGGACGACGCTGACGCCATTGAGCTCCGCGTCGTCGCGAGCTGAGATATGCTCCAACCTGTAGGATTCAACCTACAAAGTTGCTATATTACCGGTATTTTCAAGCTTCAGGATCCGCGTGTACTTCGTCAGGAACCTGTCGACAGCAACAGGAGACGCAGTCCCAGTACCTGACAGCACCGCTGGGACCGTCTCGCGCATCCACTGGACGACCCACACGCTCCCTCGGCTCATCGCGTAGCAGACATCACCCACAGTAAGCGAAAGCGCCACGTAGTCGTCCAAGCGTCGAAGTGTCTCTAGGACGCGTGCGCTGTCGGATCGGATCGCCGCTTGAAGCGCTCGGCGACTCGTCGGCAGGTCTGCGAGGCCTTCTGCGAGCAACCAGTGGACCACAACGACGTGGTCCCCAATAGCCGCACATGGGAGCGCACTGCTCCAAGCGTTGTGTGGATGCGATGGCGTCCACGGTTGCCACTGCTCGTCATGTGCTCGCATCCACTGGAGGACGTCCACGTGCCCAAACCGACTGGCAGTCGAGATAACCGTGTGCGCAGCGAAGCGGAGGACACGATCGGAGAACGCGCGGTCGCTCGCAAACACGAGCGCCAGCACTGAGAGCTGGCGGTACTTGGTCGCCCAGCGGACGATCCTTAGGTCCAGCCAATCTGGCTGCTGCTCCAGGACCGTCCGCACAAGCCCTCCAGCTTCGGTCGTCTTGAGAACGTGCCGCAGAAGCCGTTTCGTGATCACGAACGGGTACTCGGCTTCCATCAAGCGCAAGATAATGTCGCTGTGTCCGTTGCGTGCAGCCCACGCCCCGACAAAGTCCGCATCATCCCTCACCATCGCTGGACGGTACTGTAACACCAGCTCCACGAACCGTCGACGCCATGGCAGCGCTCGCGAGCGCACGTGCCACGCTGCCAGCGACGGCGACGCATCGCGAGACTTGAACGGCTCGCCGGCTTCGAAGCATCTGCGACTCGGGAACGCTTGCTCGCACGACGGCGGCAGCGTCGCCAGCAGCCACTCGGCGCACGCGTAGTGGCCTGCGCGAGCACAGTCGCTCGCCAACGTCGCTGGAAGGACCGAGTGTCGGCCCGAGATGCTGTCGAAGTTCAGTAGCAGCCACTGGACGACTGCAGTGTGACCCGCCAGTGCCGCCTGCGATGCACCGAACGGACTCCACACGCGGTGGTCAGTCACGATCAACTGGACGAGTGCGAGGTTCCCAGACGCACACGCGAGCATGAGTGTCCGCTCAGTGATTACAGCTGTACGATCGACACTCGCAGGCAGGCGGTCGCACGCGAGCGCGAACGCGTCGAGGTCCCCTGCTGTCGCTGCTGCGTCCAGCAGCCCCGGGGCGGCCCGCATGCGTGGAAGCGCCGCATAGACCCACTTGACCGAGTCCCACACGCCATTCTTGGCCATCTGGAGTAGCACGTCGGGGCTCCACGGACTCGCAGGCGACAGTGCGTAGCTCCACTGGACAATGTCGAGATGGCTACAGAGCATCAGTGTCGTGAGCGCAAAGAACTGGTCAAAGCGCAGCTCGTCGACAGTGCGACACCACTGGAGGACGCGCAAGTGGTCCTTACGGATCGCATTCACAACGACGCTCTTCATGTCGAAACGCGTCGAGACAGCGACGTTCGCGTCGTGGATTAGCCAGTCCGCTACGTCGACGTGGCCGGCGTTGAGCGCAGTTGTGAGCACGCGCGTCGAGAACCGCCCAGTGTGCGTCGCTAGCAGCACACGCAGCAGCGCCAGGTCGCCTGTGGCGGCTGCGAACTGCGGTGTGTCGTAGAGTAGCTGCGTTGGGTCGTTCGTGTCGATTGGAGCCGCGAAGCCGTTGCGTGTCGCTAGGAACCGAGTGTACTGGCGTCGGTGCGCAGACTGCGCAGGTCGCGTCACGGCCCACGCGACTGCGAGTCCGTGGGTCTCACTCAGCCGCAGCTGCACAGTCACTGCCAGGTTCGCGTCGTCTCGATGTCTATGAGGGAGCCGCTTGGCACTGGCAAAATGGCTCGCGAGCCACTCGACGACGTGGAGATGGCCGCGTTGCGCTGCGCTGCGCATCGCCCGCAGCGGCTCGTACCGTGCGGTTGCGTGGAGCCACTGGACGACGCGGAGGTCGCCACGAGCTGCCGCTGAGAGGACGACACCGGGAGGCAGCTCGAAAGGCCGGAACGTGTCTGTCCACCGCATGAGCGCTGCTTGTTCGTCATTGTATGGGAGCTCGTCAGCTGTAGTGAGCGGTGGTAGCGGGAGTGAATGACGGAGTCGCTGGTGCCGAACGCTTCGTCGGAGGCGCCACACTGCACGCAAACAGCCATGGGCAGCTGCACAGTGGAGAACGAGCGCGTCGTGCTCGAGACGCGGTCGGAGCTGCGTCAGGAGCTGCTCAGCGGTTGCGTCGGCCGCTTCGAGCGCGCTCACGAGCCAGCAGACGACGTCGCGGGTCGAGAGGAAGGACAGCAGCAGCTGCGGCGCCGGCTGAGCGTTCGCGAGCGCGCTCCAGCGCGATGTCCGCATGGCTCGTAGTGGGTTGATGGGACCACTGAATGGAGTGTTGTTGGCTCCAATTTTGTATCAGTAGCGGCTACAACTGGTACAGCTGTGGTACAAGCACAACAACAGGGGTATTCAATTTGGCTGCTGCTACTCGAGTTTTATTTTTTAGGGCAAATGTGAAACCGTCGAGGTGTCCAATCACAAAGCAGTAAATTGAGTCCCCCAAAACTGCCATCTGCTGCAACTCCGCTTTTTTGCGATGCCAAGACCCTCCAAGCAGCGCTCCATTGGATCGCTGGTCTCCTCGACAAGCCTAGGCTGTGGCACTCTGAGAGCTGTTTGACAGCCAAGACAAGTCTAAGGACGACATGAACGAGCACATTCCGGTCGAGTTCGAGCGAATCCTCGCATCTCGTTACAGCGCACGGTCATCGCGCTATCGCCAACGAGCACCGCTGCAGCCCCAGCTGCTGCACGTCTACGAGCACCTCAACTTTGGCTGGCATTTTGAGCCGTGCGTGCGCTCCGCATCTATAAAAAAATATCGCTGCTGTCGCGCTCGCTCATCGACTGCTGCTGTCAGGTCTGTTTTGTTGTTGCTTTGAAGTGCCAAAAATGTGAAGAGCAGCAGAACAGCGAACAGAACACGAAATGATTCTGATAGCCAAAAAAATATCTCAGCCAATCAGAACGCCCCCAAAAAATCTGACTTGCTGCCACAAAAGAAATTAAATAGCAGCAGCCAAATTGAATACCCCTAATGTTGTCGATACGGAGATTGAAAGTCCCAACTTCAGTAGGAACGACACACCTTTCTACACTCTCCCAGTTCGCTGTCACTGTCACTGTCGCAGTTCGTCAGCACTCGCAACTGTCACCACAACAAAGTCCTTGTGGCTGTCGCTATAGACCATGACGGAATCCCACCATCCGAACCGCACAGCGAGCTTCTTGACGACCAAGTCGACGTCGAGGTCGCCGCCCTTCCGAGGCAGCAAGTGGTACATGCACCGGAAGAGCATCGCTGTGTGGTTGCGCAGAATCGTGCAGACGTCTCCAGTCAGCGGCGCCATATTCCCATCACTGTCGAACGCTTGCTGAAAGTGGGCGGCGAGAGACGCCGAGTGATTGTCAGCCCAGTGGACGCCACGCATCGACTCCATGGTCTGCGTCATGCGCTGCCGCTCTTCGTGCAGCAGCAGTCGCTCGAACGCCGGTGCGTCTGAGAGTAGGAGGTTCAGTTCGACGTATCCCCAGACGATGCTGCTGTAGTAGCCCAGCCCATGGTACGAGTCAATGTAGGCTCGGGCGTCCCAGTTGTTGGGATCAAGAGCGTCACTCTCGCCCGACTTGTCGGTCGCAGCAAACTCCTCCAGCGCAGTACACAGGCACTTTGCGAAATGGAGGAGCGTCTTGAGGCGCTTGCGGTCTAGTGCCGTGCCCTTGAAGCTTTTGTTCTCGAACGTACGAGTCGACTTGGCGAGGTCGCCGAGTGACTGCCACGGGAGCCGGTGCGCAAGGTGCGGCTCCATCTCTCTCTTAAGTGCGTCAACCGTCCCGGTGTCGTCGAGTGTTTCTTGGGTGCGTGAGAGCGAAAGCGAGAGTGAGGACAGAGGCAGCAGAAGCCTTTCAAGTTGGTGGGCGGTTGAACTACCGGTACTCACTCAAGTGGATTCCCACTTGAGTGAGTGCTGTTCCTGTGTGATGGTTGGATTCATGGAGACCACCACTCTCTCGTCGTACTTGGCAGGAAGATCCCAGCGCTGGCTTACCCACAAGACAATAGCCGATCCAAGAACCCCGAAGACACTCCACACCCTTCTCGAAATCTGAACCTACTTTCAAGGTTCGGCTTTGAGAGAACCTCGGAGGTATTCCGCGACTTCCAAGTGGTGGTTCTCCAATGCAAACCGGATCGCACTCCGGACGCAGCACTCGGTTCGGGACGCGAGGAGGAACTTGACCACGTCGAGATGCCCGCTTTGTGCTGCAGCGTCCAGTGCGCTCGACGTGCAGCCTTCCGAGCGGTTCGCGTGTAGAAACTCGAGGACGCGGAGGTGGTCGTAGCGCGCAGCAAGGTCCATAGCATCTGTAGTGCACCCTTCGTTGCGGTGCTGGTGTAAGAACGCCACAACTTCGACACTGCCCTTCGCGGCGGCGGCGTTCATCATCCACTCGCTGAACGGGTAGTGGTGTTCGTGCAGCCATCGCACCATCTCGACGTCCCCGGACTCGCGAACTTCCACTCTCCGAGCGCTCAGTGTGACCGACTCGGTCGGACAGACCTCAAACAGCCAGTTCATGAGCGAGAAGTTGCGGTGTACGACCGCGTAGGTCATCAGATCGGGTTCCCACGCCCACTCTACGTCTCTTGGCAGCACACACGCGAGCCACGGGAGCAGTCGCCAGCGCTGGTACCAGATCGCACACCGCATCGCCTCTCGCACGTCCAGCGTTGGATCCGCTCGGTAGTATGCGCTCTCACGCAGTTTCAAGAGCACGGTTAGCATCTCGCGATTGTCTTCAGCGATTGCGAGGTGCGGTAGCCAGCCCTGGCGCTTCGGGAACCAGTCGTCGATCGTTTCGAGCTCAAAGAACACGGACGACTTGTACGCAGCACGCTCACGCACGTGGTACTTGCCTGCTACGCGCTTCTCAAACGCACGGACTGCGAACGGGAGGCCGGGCATGAACGCCGTGATCGTTGACCAGAGTCCGCGGATCGCAAACACGCGACTAGCCGACGCCCTCTCGACCACGGCTGCCAGTGTGCTTTGGCGGAGCGAGTGGGGGTCCACGGACAATGAGAGCGTCTTGGTTGCTGCTCTTGCACAGGATGTTTGGAGGACGCGAGCTTTCTTCGCGACGCGCAGCGACGGGAGCTCGGTATCGTGAGTGCTCGGGTCGGTGATGGAGTTGATTGGGACAGTAGGTGGAGAACAAATCGGAGCCATGGTGTCTTCTCGACCGCGCCAGAGCTTCTGTAGACGCCGTAGAACGACTGTAGGCTGTTGGTTCTGTTGCGTGGCTGGTGCATCGCACGCGACCACCACACGCGGGCAGTGAGTCGAAAGTTCAGACATTCCCACAACCAGCTTTTGCTTTGGTGCACACGTGTCCGTCCAGGGCCGCAGAGTGACTGTGCGGCGCGTTTCTCCGATTACAGGAAACTGCGGGCGCTTTTGCACATGTGGTGGCGCGCCAAGAGAAGCGGAACGAGCGCGCCCTTCACCTTCGGCCTCCGCCACTCGTCTTCGCTTCTCAGCGGCCATTTCACTTTGATGATTATTGGAAACTGGCTGAGACTGTGAAATGGGAGCCCATCCTCCCAAAGAAAGCGACTGGGGGAGCCAACGACGCGAGCGCGGCGCGGCATGGAGGCTGGCAGTAGCAGTGCCGACGCTCATGAGCGAGGCGATCGCGACCGCGACGGTTCTCAGCTCAGCGAGACGTCTCGAGCGCTACTGGAGGCTGCGAAGTGCGGTGATGCGGATGTGTGAACCACCTTGGATTGGCCAGACTTGTTCCCAGCGAGCAGGCGGTCCGACCGCTGACCAGGCGGTCCCAAGAGCAGTGGTGGTGCAGCTCGCTGTGAGAGATCGCTGAGGTCAAGGACGACCTTCTGCATGTTTACATGGCTCTTGCCACACTCAATGGCACTATCACATTCGCACAACAGAGCTCAAGAGACTACAGGATGCGATCCGGACGCTCCTCGCGAGTGGGGGCTCTGTGCTCACCACGGATGCGGAAACTGGTCGCTCGGCGCTGTCGTTTGCGTCGGAGGCTGTAGCACTAGAGGCGGTGAAGGTGCTTCTGACGCACGGAGCAGAAGTGGACGCAGAGGATGAAACGATGCGAACGCCGCTGGGATACGCAGCGAGCGGTGACGTGGCGTTGGAGCTGATCCGGAACGGTGCAATGGTGAACCCGACACACGAAAACGCAGCAAAGCCGCTCAGGAACGCTGCTGCAGCTCGGTATATGGATGTAGTAGAGGTGCTGCTCCACCACGGTGTGGATCTCACTAGTCGAGACGAAACCAAAAATCGATGGTCGGCGATGATACTCGCAGTGGACGAGGGCCACGCGGCTGTCGTCGCCAAGCTAGTCGAGTACGGCGCGACGCCGACACCGACAATAGTCGTGGTCGCCGCTCATGCGGACAGGAGCGACATTGTCTTCCTGCTGATCGATAGTGGAGCAGACATCAACACGACGGAAGAGCCGTATGGACGAACGCCGTTGGGAACTGCGTCGTACTTCGGCCGCGTCGGCCTCGTGCGGCAGCTCATCGAACGCGGTGCGGATGTGAACAGAGTCGACTCGTGGGAACGAGCGACGCTCTCGAATGCTGCGATGGGTTGCTCGAATGAAGTCGTCGTCCGAGAGCTACTTCAATGCGGCGCTGCTGTCGAAGCGAAGGACGAGGACGGACGAACAGCGTTGCCCAGAGCCGCCGGCATGGACGCCGAACTCCTTTCGATTGATGTACTCACGACGTTGATCGAGCACGGAGCGGATGTCGACAGCTACGCGAACGACGGGAAGACGCCACTGGCGTTTGCGGCGGAGGACGCGCTTCCGGAGAGCGTCGAAGCCATGCTTCGTCTCGCTGCATTCGAATCGAGCGATTGTCCGAGCGACCGACTCG
>JAASFJ010000380.1:0-24326 GCA_023333755.1 Globisporangium uncinulatum
CGTACTCGCTGCTGTGGACACGGGCTCGTGCACCAAGCCGCTAACGTCCGCGCTTGCAGCCGACGAGTTCTCGGGTGCAGCAGCGAGCAAGCCGTCGTCGCAGACGACAGCAGCAGTCTGCAGCAGTCAGCAGCAGCTTAAAAAGGCCGCAGACCGACACCTCGGCATCCAGTTCCAGCAGACGACAGCGTCGCCGTTGACCCGCGACTTGAGATCAACATGAGCGTCCCCGCTGCGGTGGAAGACGCTATCGCTTACATCAACATGGAGGGGTCTCCGTTCACGCTCGTGCCGCCAACAAAGCTCGAGGACTCGGTGATCTTCAAGTGGGGAGGACGGGTCAAGCCAGAGGAGTGCGGCGAGGTCGTGTGACTGTGTCTCGGGAGCCAGACGTGTCGAGATGCGTGGCTATTCATTCCTCTCTACGATGGCAAGACATCGAATGCCATAAAGCACCTGAAGGAGGCGCACGGCATCGCAAGACAGAAGACCATTACAGAGGATGGCCGCAAGCGATCTCATGAAAAGGAGATCGAGCTGCTCAAGTCAAGTCCGCTCTATTGCAAGGACAAAGGCCGTCTCTACTTGCTCCTGTACGCGCTCGTGGTGGTGTTCGACAACCTCCCGTTCAGATCTAGCTAGTCGGAGGAGATGTCGATCCTAAACGACATCGTCCTGAAGGACGGGTTCAACGTGTTTATCAATACCAAGAAGGTGAAGCATGCCATCGTGGAGCTGTACGCGTCCGTGGTGCGTGAGGTGGTGCAGTTGCTGCGTCAGAGCCAGAACGCATGTCTACCAAGCTTCGCTATTGTGACAGACATTTGGACGCGCTCGGTCCAAGCCTCCAAGTACCTCGGCGCGCGCATCTACTTCATCAACTCTGAGTAGAAGCTGACATCGGTGCTCCTCAGCACGCGCTGTTTCGACCCAAGCTACAGCCAGCGCAAGGACGGCATTAAGGGGGCCATTTCGATGCTGGCTGGATCAGCTGTTGGCCGACTTTGGACTCGCCCGCGGCGACCAGTATGGAGCCATGAGCGACGCCGGCCCTGATGCCAAGCACATGATGACCAAGGAACCCAACCTGCAGTGGTAATGGTGCGTCGCCCACATGACAAACGCGACGACAAAGCATGCGTTTGGCCTCGAGCCAAGCAAGAACAGCAACAACCCCGAGGTGTCCGACCTCATCGACCGGGTGCGCCGCACGATTCGGTTAGTCAAGCCGGCCGACTCGATGGGGTCTCTCTCCGAGGCGCAGTGTCTGTTGGAGGGAAAGACGAAAGCCACCACGCTTCTCGACTACCAAGCGCACCGCTTCCTAGGGCTCACCAAGGTCGCCGAATACGTGCTCGAGAAGTGGACGCCGCTCGAGAAGTGGTTTGAGACTCGCTCCCAGACGCAGCGACCGTCTCTGCCTTTCCCGCTTGAAGGGAAGCGAGACATCCTCGCGTAGCTTCTCTCCATGCTTCGGCCAATCTCGGATCTGAACGCAATAAGCCAAGCAGAGGCACCCATGTAGGTCCAGTCGCTGCTCATGCTGTACTGGCTGCGCATGGTCGTGCTCAACCCGCGCGAGCCGCTGAAGGACGTGACGTTGAAGCGCGGGTTCGAGACGTACTTTACTCAGTACGGCATCCAGCCGGTGGTCGCAAAAACCTGCCACCTGCTCGCCTAGGCGCTCGATGCACGCTTCTTCAAGCGCTATACCGATGGAGCTGCGAGGATCTCTGCCTCCTTTGTCTTCCAGACCCAACTCTTCCTACACCCGCAGTTTAAAAATCTCGACGCGATGCTCGGGAAAGTCGTGAAGTTCTCGTGCGCGCAGCGTGGCATGACCCCGGATGCCGCAGCCCGAGTCGCGGACACGGTGAAGCGCAAGGTGGTGGACAGGGTGAGGGCCCTGATGTCATCGATCGCTGAGCACCAGGTTGCACCAGCAGCCGCTAAACCACCACGCCAAACACCATTGTCGCTCTTCGGGTTTGACGACGCGCTCTCGTTCTGCTGCGGCACGGAGTCAGCACCGAATCCGTGCCTCGTGACCGAAGGCCGTGTCGAAGAGGAGCTGCAGCGGTGGATGTCCGAGCGTGCGGTGCAGACTGGTCAAGTTCTGCGCTATTGGAAGCAACAGGACGACGAGCACAACTACAAGTATCTACAGCTCGTTGAAGGCGGTGTACGCTGTGCCTTGCTTGTCGGCACAGATTGAGCGTGATTTCGGGTAGAGCGGGCGGCTGGTGACACCACAGCGGTTGAGTATGAGTACTGAGAGTGCTGACATGTGCTCGTTTTATAGCGCGAACAGGTCTTTTGTGGACCTGCGCCAGTGCGACAAGATCAAAGCAAACCAGATCGGCACCGCGATACCAACCCACGTCGTCCTTGGATCGATGGACGACGCCAACGCGTTCGACTACGTTGACAGTCAACGCTCTGAGATCTTCTCGTCGTCGGTAACGAGCGAGGAGCTGTAGGAGCTTGGAAGTCCGCTGACATTGACAAGCGCTGTATATGATTGATCGAAATGTATGCAACTGCGTGAACAGAGTCTACTCGTCTGCGTATACGCGTTCGATCCCACGGAGCTTGCGGCGAACGTCATCTGGGAGGGTGGACTCGTCCTCCCTGCGCTTCTTGCTGTCACGAAGCTTGGCCTGCTTCTGGAACTTGAAAATCTCCTGCTGTATCTCAGCGGTCATGTGGAGTTGCGCTTGGCTTGCTTTGAACATGCTCTCCAGGATCTTCGACGACTCCGACGACGTGATCTGGACAGGAGCAGCCGGCTGTGCGGCTCAGTTGGCATGTGTTGGCGACGCTGTGGCTCTATGATCGTCGGTTCTAGCGCCAGGTACACCCGAGAAGAACGCTCTAACTGCGCCGGCGACAGAGCTTGCGATCCTGGCCGACATGCTTACAGCAATGGCCGTGTCCTTCACATCATTGGAGGCGGCCGTGTCCTCCTTGTCACCGGCCGCGACAGCGTGATTCTCTTCTGTGGCGACATCTACCTTCTTGTCGTCGTGAGCGACGACCCCGTTCTTCTGCTCGCTCGTACTTGCTCCAGAGTTGCCGTTCGCTGCAGCTCCGCTTGCCACTCAGCCGCCATCCTAACGACGCGCACGCTCGGCTTCCAAAGCTGTCTTAATCTGTTTCTGCACCTCCTCGATCCACGACGCGTTCAAGGCAGTAGGAGTCTCGACCTTGACGGCCGCAAACTTGTCGGCGATCATCGACTGTAACCCGGCGTCGACGTCATGAGAATGGGCGCTAGAGTATATCTGCGCCGCGTCACTCGCGACTTTGAGAAGCTCCTCGCGCGCAGGGATGATCCGCTTCTCCAGCTGCGATGAAGGCGCTGCATTGCGTGCCCAAGCGTAGACTCGACGATCTCTTGAAAGCTGCTGTCTTGGCGAGCGCGTACATCCACAATCTCCAACTGCAGCTGCTCAAGCAGGCGCTGCTCGATCTCCTTCGACCGCCTCTCAACTGCGTGCATCGTGGTGGCCTTTTGCGTCCTTGAGCAACAGCTTTTCGATCTCCGCTAGTGCCCCTTTCGTTTGCTGATGAAGCACCATCTCGAGGTCGTATTTGGTCGATTGAACGATCGCGTCGCGCTGAGGCCCGACAGCATCTTCGATCCGCTGCTACAACGCGCACTCGGTTGCCTCCTTGAACGCGGTCACAAGCTTCAGCGCTGTATCGCCGCTGGTGCTGTTGTTCTCGATCTGCTTGCGCCATGATGTCTCCAGTGCAGCCGTCGCCTCGCGCTGAATGCGCCTCCGCCTTGTTCACGAACTGAACCAGTTTGCCCTGGACGTTCTCGAGAGCGTCGTTCTTCTCAGTCTCAACGAGCTCTCCCACGTACTGCTGGAACTGTGGGCGAAGTCTGTCAGCGGCAGCGAACAATCGCGTCTTCGCGGTAGCTTCGATCGGCACCAGAGCTGTGGAGATGCATTCCTGGATCGCAAGATGCAGTCCCGCCTGAAGAACCTACTTAAGCACGACGTTAGTCATCCGCACGAGCTCTTGGTTCGCAGACTTTATATGAGCGCTTGACTCTGAGAGCGCCACCTGAAGTGGGTACTCCGTGTTCTGCTGGATCGTACGCTGTGCCTCAGTGTAGGCCTGGAAGATCGTCAGGACTTGCTCGTGGTTCACAGTCTGCTGGTTGTGCAGCTTGATCTGGGTGTTAACGAGAACATGAGCCTGCTCGCGGAAGTCGTCGAGGATCCTCTCGACGCAAGCCGCGTACTGGTCCGTTGAGCTGACCTGCTGTCCATTCGCTTGGAAGCTATGGTTCTCGCCCGAGCCGCCGTGCACCACAAGCTGCACCTCGCTCTCCATGTTGATACCGGGAACGATGTTGCCGACGTTCACTCCGCTGGCGCTCATGATTTGCCTCGAGAGTCGACGCGAGGCGCGGCTGCTTTCAAAGAGCGAAAGCTGGCTGCGAAGCGCGAGGTTGGAGAGCAGGAGCACGCCTTCAAGCGTTGAGCTTGGTGTCGTTGCGGCTCGAGCAGAGTGTTTCCCGGGGAGCACGGGCACCAGCTACTTCGGCTTGGTGACGTGGAGGTGGGTGCGAGGTGGTAGGAGATCCAAAGTGCAAAATTCAGCAGCGGCGTAGCTTCCGCTGGAAATTTGGCCAATCATGTGCGACTGCGAATTGCAGCCAATCGAATGGCTCAAACAGCGAACTTCAAATCCTGGCGTGGCTGTGATGTGTTTTTACGTCCGTTTATGTCCGAGGCCGCCGAAGGCTAATACTATCGGAAGTTGCTTCCAGCAGTACAGTCCTTTCGGGTTTTTTCGACAGAAGTTTACTTCCATCGAACTTCGTGGCCGGGGTGTGATTACCACGGTGCTACAGTACTGAGTACACCTTATGCCTAGCTGGTTGACATATTTCCCGACCAAAGTGAAATCCGTGAAGGTTTCCCGAAGTTTTCGCTTAGACAGACGGATTTCACTTTGATCGGAAAATATGTCAACCAGCTAGGCATAAGGTGTACGAGTCAACAGATCTCTGGTGTACTAACACCAGAGATCTGTTGACTCGTGCTCTTTGAGTGGGATAGAATATAAAGTGAAAGAAATCTATTGTAGGCACATACGGAACTGCTCACAACTGCAACTCTCAGACAAGCGCGAAGCGGAGTGCCTATCGCAACTCTACTTTCGTACAATCGTGACGAGTAGAGTTGCGATAATTTTTGAGATCAACTCTACTTTTGCGCGATGTCACCCGAACAAAACTTACATTTCTTTCCTTGCCGTCCCACTCTCTGGCTCTATCTGAACGCTTCACCCAAAGTCCCTGTTAAGTACGAGAATCGTGCGCCGCCACTCAATCTTTGAGCTCATTTCAGAAACGGACGAGTGGAGATCAAGTGCAGTTCGGAGCGAGATGAAGCGAAGAGTGAAGGTGTCGCCATGGCGCGCACAGAAGGCGTTGTTCGGCGCGAGACTCATCGACGGCACTGGTACGAACTTTCCCACTTGACTCTGTGTGAATGCGTGTATGCCAAGAGCTAACTCTGCGCTGCTTGGTTAAAAAAGAAGCAGCGATTTCGAGCCGGATGATGACATTGAACATCGACGACGGCGCCCGAAAGTGACTGCTCGTTTGGCGGACCTGGGCGACAGCGAAGCGATGCAAGCGAGTGGAAGAACGATGACGAGTTGTCGAGAGTGGCGAGCGATGAGGAGATCTCGATAATGGCGAGCGAGGACGAGATGAGGGCGAGGCCTGCGCGCATGCTGAAGGCCAGAGTGGACGAGAACGTTGGCAAGCGAATGAACAAGCGAACGACCAAGTTGCACAACCCGCCCGGAGTGCTCGATGCCGTTGGTACGAAGTGCTGGACGTGTTGGAACGGCGTTTATGTGTGCCGTCGTGACTGACGTGCTTATTGTGTGATATTGCTTAGTTCCTGCCCCCAGCAGCGCAAGCAGGGGAACTGGGCGATGCGAGAGGCGCTGCTTCACGGGCGGGTGTCGGAATAGGCGGGGCTGTCGCTCGTGCCTCCTCTGTACTTTGACTCGTGGGGCGGGCTGAACGACGCGCTTAACGAGTACACGAGACCAACCTCGTGCGCTTCTGAAAGAGGAGTACGGTTTCTGTGCCTGCCTGGAACAAAGTTTCTGCGACGCTGAAGAACGACAACTTTTGTTGCAGAAAAGTAGATCGCACAAGTGAATCAAGCAACTTTATTGACTGTCAAATCTGGTTTTATTGGAATCCTCGCCCGATGGTACCTGCCACAATGAAGTTCGCGCATGTTCAGTATCAATGCACCCACGGATGTGTCCAAGCATCGCGTGGAAGTGGATCACGCTGTCGCGTTGCGGTGCGATTCACTGGGTGCCAAGCACGTTTGACAGCAGAGACAGTGCCAGTCCGTGAAAGCGGGGTGACCAAGTGGGTTGTATTCGTCAAAAACAAGTACGTGGCACAGCCTGCAGCTTCGTGCGATGCCGTTGATCGCTTTCTTTTAAACCCGTCGTGTCTGTTATGTGCCTCAGTTTGCAACGCACAACCACCACTTGACGCGCAAGGCATGGAGTGCTCTACTCACCAGCGCAGCACTTGGCGGTGAGCGAGTTCTCGCCAAGGTTGACGCGATGGTGGAAGCCGATGCACTGCCAAGTCGCATCGCTGGCGTCGCGAGCCGCGAAAGTGGTGCGTGCGGTTTGCTCGTGGTCGTGTTGACAGAACATCAAGCTCATGGAGGCCTCGATCTCGATCTGGACAGGTTTGCTGATCACAGGCAAGCAGATCCGCAATCTCATCGCTGGAAGACTCGGAGCGATAACAGCGACGCGCGGTTGCGTGCATTGCTGGAAGTCTTCGTGGGGGCGAGACCAATTTCTATGCAGTGGTCGCGGACGAGCTTGACTTGCGCGCTCGTTATGCAGACGGAAGCACAGCGACTGATCTTTTCAGAGTGGGGAGAGTGCGTCTTGATGGACTTCACTCACAATACCAACAGCATTGGCTTCTACTTCGGTACGCATGACGAAGCTTGGTTTCGGCTTCTCTGTTCCAAGCAACTGTACTGACCCCAAGCAACTCTACTTACTTGCCATCTCGCAGGTTGATTTGTAGTAACCACATCTTCAGGTCGAGGTTTCCCTGTGTGCGAGTTCCTCTGCACAAACCAACGTGAAGACACTGAGCGAGCGGTGGTCGAGTTCTTCAAGACCAGCAACCCCTCTAGTGCGAAGACTGAGACGTTCGTGATCGACAAGGACATCGTCGAGTATCGCACCCTCACCACCGTGTTCCCGGATTCTAGAGTACGTGACGAGAGGCATTCCTTGGAGCTGGCTGTGTCTGTTACGTCAAGATCTAACACCAGTGTCTTTGCAGGTTCTACTATGCCAGTTCCACGCACTTAAGTATGTCCGGCTTGTGTTGACTCGTGGGAAGCTGCGAGTCACCGACGAGGTGAAGTCGGACTTCGAACACGGCTTTCGCGCGACGATGCGGGCTCGAACCGAGAACGCATTCGAGTTTTCGAGTATGAGCGGCTAGCCCACTACGCACACAGCAAAGCACCCGAAGTGCCAACTACCTGGACAGAAACTGGATCACTTGCAAACAGATGTGGGCGTCGTGCTACCGCCGGCGTCACTTCATTGCCGGCAACATGACCAGAAACCGAGTGGAATCGAACTGGTCGCACTTGAAGCAAACGCTCGCAGGAAGACGAGTACCGACCGGTGCGTCACTGATATTTGGCGACATCAACAGAGATTGGCCGTAGCACTTTATGCGGAGCTCAACCTACGCAACTCTCGGTCACGGCTGGCGTCAGGGTTTCCGGTGTTCCTGCAAGATGTCCAGCAGCGCTTGAGCGACTTTGCCCTTGACAAAGTTTCTCGTGAGTACGACTCGCTGCTGGCAGACCCAGGCACAATTCGGGAGAGCGCCCTCGGCGTGTGGCGATCCAAGAACCAAGGGCGAACGAGCTCGTATCGACGTTCAACAGAGTCCGGAGCGATCCATGTGAACAGCGACACATGGACGTGCTCGTGCTCCCACTACCTTACGTGGCGTTTGCCCTGTCGGCACATCTTGAAGGTAGCCCAGGACTACCTCGGTCTCGTCTCGCTCCGAATTACGCGCATCTGGCCTCGGTGAAACGTGTACCGATCGATGTCGCTGAACGCAGCAATCTTGAGAAGCGCCAGCGAGCTCATTCGACTTGATGAAAGTGAGTCGCTAATCCTGTCCGTACCGCCGCCGCCTGTTGTCTCGTACACGATACAAATCGCATCGCGTACGTCAAGCATCGTCGAGGAGAACCAAACCCGTTTCCTGTGTTGTCCGAATGCGAGAAGCACAAGGTTGTCTTGAGCAACTTGGCGCCAGTGATCCGCGAGCTGGAGCGACCCTCCTCAGAGTGTTTCTTCACTCGGCTCGCCCAGGTCAACGCCGCGCTGTGAGCAGTCACAGCTTTATGGACACCTGCTGACACGACTGCTGATGCCGACGAACTGTCGACGCCGCCAGAAGCCGTAGATTACGATGATGTCGATGTCGACGACGCTGTCGACACCTTCACTGCGATAGCCTCCGTTGGCTGCGCACTGCCGGGAGCGTCAGAGCGAGCACTCACCAAGCAAGGGAAGGGGAACTTCACGTCGACATCATCCCGTCTGGGCGCAGCAGCGTCGACAACGATTAGAGTTACTACACCACCTAGACTTGCTCATCGACCGTTCCGCCTGGCGAAGATGCTGAATCGTTCTGAGAAGACATTGGCGACCAACAAGCCCGCTGATGTCGTCGTCGGCCCCCCAAGCCCGTTGAGTCGAGTACCAGTGTTCAAGCTACCGGCCGCCAAAGCTGGCAGGTCGCGCAAGAAGAGCGGCGGCCCGCGGCAGGCAATAGCGACTCGTCCACAAGCGCCGTCGTCAGTCCCGCTGAGCGACCTGCTGTTCTACATCACGCACAGTACCCAACGTGATCGCGTGCGTGCTGCCATCAAAATCTACCCGGTGTGCCTCGCCGATGTACAGTACAACGCAGGAGCGCTACTTGTAACAGAGCAGACTGAACAAGATAAAATGGGCTATCAATTCGTGATACCGTTGGCGCTGGCGACTCGCATGAAGAGCGCGATCGAGCAAGCACGGCGAACATCAGCGCAGAGTGCTACTGACGGAGCGACATTCATCAACAATGCAAACCCTACGTAGAGCGCCAAGGTGTTTGACGTCGCCCGCAGTACGGAGAGCTGCGCAAGTTGTCAGAGTACGTCGATATTGTGTGTGCGAACTGAGTTGCCTGAAGAAGCCCCACCACACTGCTCACAGCGCTGGTTTCTGCCATGGACAGGGCTCACATCGACGACATTGTGGAGTTCTACAGCTTACGGACTCTCATGCATCGACTACAGTCGGACGTCAACTGTCTGGCGCGCGACTGGAAGGTGTATCCCAGTCAACTAGAGGTGCACCTCTTCCGCACCATCGACCCGAGTTCAGCTGCCATGGCGAAAGAAGTGCTCGCAGTATACGAGCGTTCACATCTGACGAGGCGCTTTCAGGCTGCGTCCCCGTTCGGCGTCGACAACCAACACCAATTCGAAGCCGCACTCGAGGAGATCGTTGGCCGGCTAGCCGGGGACACCTTCCTGTCCGACGTTACTGTCGCCCTCCTGCTTCAAAAGTCTGTCTCGTCATCGAATCGTGCTACGTATTCGACCCCCTCCTGATGGCGCAACGAGTACAGTACACACCTGTGCAGCACCTGGCATCAGTTACAACGGTTCTCATTCTAATCAACCTCGAGAACATGCACTGGGTCATTGCCATCGTACGCGTCAGCCTCACCGACAGCTGCGTTGCGGTGTCGCTCTACGATCCTCTCGTGTCGCTCGAGTACCAACGGTTGCTTAGAGCAACTTGGGAGTCCTACGGTCTCCTATTCGTTCAGCGTTGGTGGCACCACGACTCGTCCACGGCATTTCCCGAGGTGGTCGAAGCTCAATTCGTCGCAACCCCAGTTCAACGTGACGGGTTCAATTGCTGCATGCTCTGCGTCGCGCACGCGAGCAGTTTCGTCAACTCGAGCCTGACAAGCGAGGGTCTTCGACGCCCAGTACGAGCGCCTGAGCGGCAGATCTCATCTCAGGAAGGAGACACTGCAGGTGCTCCGTTTGCGCGTATTGTACGAGACAGTGTGCCTGTCAGCAGAGAAGCATATGCCTGTACCAGACACTCAAGTTCGCGTTGGGCGACTCGACGCGATCGAAAGAGAGCTGTAACGCGTGCACGAGTAGATAACAACTTTGTTTTGTGAAAATGTGAATCATCTTGTCCGGATAAAAGGAGAACGACACCGTGCTTGTGGGGATCTCGAGTCCCTTTGGTGCAGCTAAAGTCGTCGCGTGCAGGAGCTCGTTGCGCGTCTCAGTCAGGAGCGCACTATTCGCATCTGCGAGACGTGTAGTGAGCTCCTCGATTTCGTTCATCTGGTGGTTGATGCGCTGGAGCGTCTCAATCCTATTCCACAGCAACTGGCGCGGGAGCAGATCGGTGGGTTCGTCCTTTTGCTCCTCTGACGCTGGCTTCATTGGTCGCCTCGGGGCTTCGCGTCTCTTTGGAAAGTGGCGTGTGTCTGTGGTAGATCGAGATGTGGGTCTTGTATTGTGAGTGAAAACCGAGATGACGCGGACCACTTCTTGTACTGCAATCAAGAGATGTCTGTGCTTTTGTTCGGTTTATGTCCGCTATGCTGGCGGTTATATTTCATTTCCTCCAGGTAAATGTATTCTACATATATAATACGCGACTCGTGCTCAAAGGGGTGTAATTTACCCTTGGTGTATCGGCACACCAAAAAGTAGAGTTGGTGTTGGTTGCACGAAGGTTGACCGAATTCTACAGAGTTGATCTAATTGTTCACCGAGCGCATCCCCCTGACAATTAGAGTTGTTGTAGCCACGCTCAGCGCGAAGACCCACAAGACCGCATCTGGCGGGTGGTGGCACGTGGGTATGTGTGTGAACCAAGGGAAACACACCACCACCAACCAGTTTTTTCACGCTGCTCTCCGGATCGGGCTGCAAGCAGTCTGGGAAACGCTGTAGGGCACGCAGACCAACCACATGACAGTCGTTGGAGATTGCAATTTGGTGTTAGCCGAATGAACCGGACGAGCACCCTGCGCTTAGAAGCACTCGGGGGAGTGCAATTCGAGTACAGCAATTGTGTGGAAACTTCAGGCTGATCGCCATCCAGCACACGCAGCGAGCTCACCTATATAATGGCGTATTTCCCAGTGAGCACCGGGATGGCTTGTGTTGCACGTCTCACTCTTCGCTGCCGTGTTGGTGGACGTCAATCTGCATTCGCTGGTGCTGTTGTGATCGTCTGCGATTTTCCTGTTCGTCTGGTTTCGGAGATTTGACCTCAATGGAACAGTGTCAAAAGCTGGAACAGTGTGATACTATAAAATATAGAAATGTTAAAGTGCATTATTAAAATAATGTACTTCAAGTGCAATTTATATATTATTTGTAGTATTAGTTTCTGGATATTGTCATTACGTAAATACTGGTATTAGGTAAGGATAAACAATCGAATAGAAAATATACCATTACATTAATACTATATAAATTTTATACGTGACCAATTTATGGATGTGGTAATTGAGCACATACGGTATTGGGTATATGGATAAACTATGCAAATTAAACGCTGTTCCAGAGGTCAAAGAACAACATTCTTGGTCACAAAATTATTGTGATCGCAAAGAACTTATTGGGATCACAAAGAATTTCGTCATTGATATAGCACAGCCTAACAATGCTCTACTGTCCACCATCGAATCACGGCAAGTCGAAAATGGTTAAAGTTCGTGCAATTTTGAATCGGAAAAGACTGGTTCAAAGTAACTACAACAGTCTCGTTCGCTTGCCAGCTCGTTTGCATTGTATCGGACGTGTTCGAACGCCTCTGAACTCGAGTTGAACGTCGTGGACGCACTATCTTGCACTCGTATTGTCGTTCAAGTGGTTTTATTGATACGCAAACAGGGCGTTATGTGTACACGTGTTGCACGGCGGTTTTGTATGGTGTCGATTTGATAGAGGTGTGTGTTAAATGCCCTCTTCCGTGGTGCGGACATTCGACATTTGTTTTTCAGTGCTGCGTGTTGCTGTCGCCAAAGTGTATAAATATAATGTTCATGCTATGTGATGCTTTTGTACATTTCGATTAATAAACTCTTTATAACTATACAAATACGAAGTACGGGAAGGCTTACACCATCCAGGTGAAAGAAAAAACTCGGTACAGCTTGTCTCGCTCGCTTGCCAGGGTCGATATTCTCAGCTTCGTTCCACGCATCTTAGCACCGAGACCTATGTCTCTTAAGGCCGGTGCCGAGTGACTCAGGACGCTAAAGTTATCATTTCAAGCGGATTTTTTGGCTGTGTTTTTTCTGTTTCCCGCTGAGAGTAATAGCGGTATAAATTCATCCAGACAAATTGGTGACTGTCGACAGTTCATTTTTCAATTCATACAAGGCTTCTGGTAATATCTAGGTATCAGAGTCTCATAGTCCAAATCTAACATCGCCGTCGATATAAATATATGACACGTTCAGACACAACATATTGAACTGTCCACGAAAAAACCTCACTTCTTTCTTTGATTTTGATTGCGCATACTGTGATCATCTGAGCGTCACAGCTATTGATTCATGCTATCAGCATAAATATTACTCAAGTAGCACACCAGATAATAGTCGCAGAAACACACAAGCTTTTGTTCTAACCTACACTTACAGTGCCGTGCTATGCCGGTGAAGCTCTGGAATTTGAGCATTGAGGTGTGGATTAGCAATATGGAGATCTTAATGATAAACGCCTTATAAACGGGAGGCCAACCACACCCTGATCCCGCCTTGTTGTACATGTACTGAAGACGACGAAGCGAGAATTATTGCATTGAGATAATGATGCAAACGGCTTTCCGTTTTTTGTAGTTTTGGTGACAGCTGAAAACAGCATCTTTCAACACAAGGTCAGATAGATGGGTAATCCGAAATGTAAACCGAACATTTAGGGATGTCTGCCGAGGACAGACGTTTCTGTACAAGAGAGATATTTGCCTGATGCGATTCATCATGCAGTCGGCGACTCGATCAGTCAGTTTGATGTCAAGGTTTTTTAGCCCATGCTCTCGTCTTAGAGAGCCAAGGTTTTCTCAGCACTGCACAAGTTCAATCTCAGTATCGTTTCTGCATCATCCTGACCATTAGGTTGTGAGATCAAATCACGCCGGAGAACACTACCGCACGCCACGGATCTGCTTCTTCGCGGTGGCGCCGCGGCAGCAGTCCCAACAGATCCCGGCCGTCGGAGCGCATCATCGCAACCTCTGCGATCTAGTGGACCGCAGACAAGTGCTTTGATGATACCAATTACACCCCGCGGCGGTGCCGTATCGAGCCGCAACTGCTCGGCGTTTTCTGTGGCAGATCGTGTCAAAATAGGAGTTTCCCCGATACACTCATGTCGTTGTGCCACGTTCCGGTATCGCAAGAGCAAGGCCCGCGCGTTCCTGCTCGATACACTCACGAACTCCATCGTGCGAGTGTCAGCTGCGAGGGTTTCACGTTTGAGGTGATGGAGTACCTCGAGTACACCTGCCAGGCCATGAACTGGGGAAGTCTAGCGGCTCTTCGTGACGAGTTCGTTGGACTCAAGTACGACGGCGATGGAGACATAATAAAGCACCTCAACCAAATCAAGACCCTTGCAGATCGACTCGGTGGTCAGAGGCGTCAGATAGACAAGAATGAGCATGTGTGCCAACTGTTGCCGAGCCTCCAAGATTCGCGGTCGCAGTTCTAGTCTGTCTACTTCTTGCAGGATTGGTCTCTGTCGTGGAGCTCAGTCGAGAGCAATGTGTCATGGCGGAGCACATGCGGCGGGAGACGATGCGTGTAGGGGAACGGAAAGCCAATTCCGCTTTTCTTGGCGCGACCGACGATGACATTCTGGCACATGCGGAAGCTTAGATTGCTGCTCGACGCACGCTCCGACGAAGCGCAAATCTATCACGGACAGCGCCATGGTCAACAGCAGAGCGTGTGCAATGCTTATATTGCAATCGCGACAGACGTCCCACGGCTCAGTGTAAAATCCGAGAGCGATGCCTGCGCGAGCATGGGCTCGGAGTGAGCAATGATGATCGTGCACCAGTGGCCACCACACCCGCCGCAAAGGCGGTGCCTGCAGAAGCCGACGATGTGTAAGAGCAGATGACGGCGGCTGTCGACACTGTGTCTGGCGACAGCAACGCTGAGTGAGTGATTAACTCCGGCTGCACTCAATACATGTGCTCGGACGCAACCATGTTCGAGAAGTTCAAACCAGTCGACGGGCATTTGGGATCGCCAGTGATTCGGCTCTATGAGCCACTGGCATCAGTTATGTGTCGCTTGACGTGCAGCTGTGCAGTGGTTCGATCGCTCAGATGCGTCTAGGACCCGTGCTGCTCGTGCCAGAGCTGCGCGAAATCTTCTCTCGGTGACTCAAGCAGCAAAGTCGGACACCTTGTTCGACTTCAACTTGCTACTGGGTAGATAATCATCCGTTTGGGCGATAGCGGTTCAGTTTAACCCGAACCCCTCCCGACTGTGTGTGATGCGAGCGCAGAGACCTACTTCCACAGCGATGACAGTGTGTGCTGAGCCCTCGCTCGATGTGCTTCACCGCCGCCTGGGTCATGCGAGTAAGGACGTGATCGCCAAAATGCAGCGCCTCAACTACGCCGATGGGGTCGACTTCCCACGTGATCAGCAGAGGCTGCAATGTGACCCCTGTGAGATCGTCAAGAAGCGGCGCGCGACGTTCCCAATAGGGGCTTGTTCAGGACTCATTGGAAGCAACGATGTCGTCCACAGCGACATCTCCGGACCAATCGAGGTATCAGCGAAGAGACGGCGCGCGCTACGTGCTGCTGTTCGTGGACGCTTGGTTTCGATTCTCCTCCGCCTACCTTCTTCGAGAACGCTATGAGTTCTTTGACCGGTTCGTTGAGTACAAAGCCTGGGTCGAGACGTATCACAACCGAGAAGTCAAGCGATTCATCAGCGAAATCGGTGGCGAGTACATTGACAACCGGTTCAATGTGGACCAAGACGCGCGTGTGACTGTACTTAAAGCTATCGAGCATAATACACGGGCCTGAAGCTAGCGGATGACACTTTGACTTCTTCCTGTCCGTATGCGTTCAACGAAACGCATGCAATATACTCTTCACTGAACGTTTCTAAACACAAGGTTGAATTCCAGATTTCACCAGGCACAGCACGGCATTGTCCGTAGAATATATATATATATATTGACAAATTCTGTCACAGCCAAATGTCACACCCTCTACAAGGGATAAAATCCAACAGCATTCCTGTATGATGGATTGTTTTGGTCAGATCATTGAGACTGCTGGAGAAACAGATATAGAAATAAGAGAGAGAGGGTGTGTGTGTGTGAGAGAGAGAGTATGAGAGAGATTGTAGGTGAGAGAGTATGAGAGAGAGTGTGAGAGAGAAAGTATGATAGAGAGAGTGTGAGATAGAGTGTGTGAGAGTGAGTGTGTGTGAGAGAGACTGAGAGAGATTGAGAGAGTGTCAAAGTGAGCGAGAGAGAAAATGAGAGAGAGAGAGTGTGTGCGTGTGTTAGAGAGAGACGTGAGATGGATGAGTTAGAGAGAAAGAGAGAGAGAGCGGCGGGAAGTCAGGTTGAGAAGGTTGGAGAACGGGGAATAAATCGGAGTTGGAAAGGGGGACTGTGTTGCAGTGTTGGAGATCGTACAGTACAGTTGAGGAGACGGATGGAGGTGAGGATGGAAGGGGAAAAGTAAGGCAGGACGGGAGGACGGGAGGGCTAGAGGACGGGCGGGCTGGAGGACGGGAGGGCTGAAGGACGGGATGACTGGAGGACGGGAGGACTGGAGGACAGGCAGAGGTTGGACGGCTCCCAGGGCGAAGACTCGGTCAAGAGCCTTATAATAAATAAATGGGCAAATGTGGCGACCTCGAGTCAAATTTTCCCCCATATTTTGCATAGGTTGTACATACAAGATTTAATACACGTACACATATAATAAATAAATGGCGAATGCTGACTGTCGCTGCCTCGTACAATATTTTTCACACGATATCGCACGAACAAAAATCGTTATTAACATTTGTGCACATTTCGCGCACAGGTCAAAACCATCGTTGGATTTCATTGAAACTCCATATAACATGAAGCGATTTAAATTGGACTACCTTGGCGTTCATGTCTTTTCGCTAGACACTAGGATCTCTCTGGAATCTCAAAGTAACTCTGGATCAAAATACAAACAATAGCACCAAACACGAAAAGTCGATCATGAGGCAGACATATACAAACTTCGACATACTGCACATATTCACAGGATGAGCATGTGAAAAATCTGGTGTACAAATTGTGTGTGGTGAATGAGGGGCTGGTTTTAACCAATGGCAAGCACAGCCGGCGAAGCTGACTTTAAGATCATTGCGTGGACTGTTGTCCACATGGAACCAAGGTAATACTGATAATCTCGGCGTATATAACACCGTTACATCAACAACCAGGTACTGGCGATGGACGTGACTCGCAGGCGCATACGGGGGAGAATCAGAAAGGAGCACTGATCTCGCAAAGTTGGGCGGCACTACGAGACTCACCCCAGCTCGACTCCGGCAACTGTTGTGGTAAGACCCTACTTCGATGGCAGCGCACGCAGGAATCCAGGCACACGAGGAAGCGGGTGGATGGCCTTCCTGTGGTATGCTGGTGAGGGATTGACACTCGCGCCGGGGGGGGGTATGCCTACCAGGGCAACCGCATCGCCAACATTGCTGGCGATAAAGAGTCATAATAGACAGGATAATGTACGTTCACACGCGCTGGCGGCGAACAGGAAATGAGCACCAGCGATCATGACCAGGGTGCGTCAGTACAGGGATCTCTAATCTGTCAGCTCAATGGTAGACCTTTGCTTTCTCAATCTAAACTACATGCACGGAAATTATTGTATCTGTCAAATGTTTTTACAATTACAGATCATGCTCTAAGTATGTTACACCAAAAACAATGACGTGCCTGTAGCCTGGGGAAGCTCTGGAAAAGGTTGGCTTAGTTCTGTTCGCTTTCACTTTAGGTCCTTTCGACTCAAACCCTTGAGTCCGGAGTCTAATCAATCGACAATCATTTTATGTGCACGATTCGGTGGTGGGTGATGTAATCACTCACCAATACAGTACATGGGCGTGGATGTGGTGAATGAGAAATATAAATTGAATATAACCAGATGTCTGCCAAGGACAGACATTTCTCTACAAGGCCGAAAATTGTTTTCTCTTCCCGAACGAGCAACAACCTGTCAAAAAATGCATCATTTATGACTGAATATTTGGAGAAAATAGAAATGTGGACTGAATGTTACTCGTCAAAAACCACTTCGGCCGATGTGTCCCAACGATAGACGTGTGTTCATCCTGACCTCGATGAGCGACAAATTTTTTTTGAGTTTTCGTAAAAATCGATAAAAAACACAGAAAACTAGCTTTTAATTTTGTTGTTGTCGCACTAAGTTTAGCCAAATTTTTAAATGTCGGAAAATTAGTTCAGGATCGCAAGACCATATCAGATTCCAGTAAAGCTCTAGAAAAATTCCAGAGAACAGCGTGAAAATCATCCGTTTTAAAAGGTATTTAATGTGAAGAGTGTGAAACTTTGAAGTGAATCCTTACTTAAGAAAGTGGCGCAATGATGGCTGCTTTGCTTTCATCTTGCTAAAGATCTCACTCAACTCAAACATGTCCTCGCCGAGTACTCGGGTATGGCGTCAGCAGTGCGCATTAGTAGAGTTAGTCACTAGTTCTCATGCCTCACAATCCCAACGCATGGCGACAAGAACGTCGACGGCAAATAGCGCGTCGGTCGCCTTCTCCCGGCCGTCGTCATAGTCTACAGACTTGCTGTCAAGGATCACGTCGAAGCCACCGACCACGTGGCGATTCTAGATACTGCTCACGCGAGCCTCGACTGCAGCGATAATTCTGGCGTCCTGTGGCTGTAGAAAACTTGTTGTGGTGGGTGGTAGCATACAAACCTCAGCGTTCGACAAATTTTCCCGAGGATGTGTGCGCTGATGATGTCCACTAGGAGTAGAGCGTTTCTTCCTTTATAAGTGCATCTCGCTGTCGAAGACCGCTAGTCAGGTCTGGAAAACTTGCGTGGTTGTCTAGCCCGTATTGGTGCTAGTGCACTGCACGCCGAGCTACCCAGTGACTGCTTTTTGGAAGCACAGCGATTGCTTTGCCTCACCAACAACGAGGAGCGGGAAACTTGCTAAGGCGTCATCGTTGCCGCAGACGGCGGCGGGAAGACGCTTATATTGAATCTTCCGACCGACGACCCACTCAGTGGATATTTTTGGCGTCGGTGCTGCGCAATACATTAAAGGTGTCTAGCCGATATTAAAATGTTTTGACAGTCGTAACCGCGTGTGAGCTCTTGGGCGCCTCTCTTCCTCTCTTAACGGCTGCGGCGCTTACTGACGCTACTTCGCCGTGTGTCTGCTTGCTTGTCAACTGATGGCGGCGATAGAACTTCACAAGCCAGCTGACCGAGAAAAGAAGGCTTCAGAGCGTTGCTGCTTCGTCTGCAGGTGCTGTGCCGACGATTTCATCGCTGATCTTCTCCGCCTTGGCGCAGATTGTTGCGCCGGTCACAACATGTACGCCGTGCTCTTCGTAAAGGCGAACCCTGTGGGAAGGTGGATCTTGTGCGAGGAGAGGGAAGATGAAAAGTGCTATGTATTGGCAGCGGTCTTTGCATCACTGTCCGAGCAACGCTACTGCTGGCACTTGCGACTGCTCCTGCGGGTCGGCTCGAAGAGGCGTGTCCAAATAAACATGTTTTTTCAACACTCCTTCCCGACCTGCAGGAGAGTGCGAATATGCATGTTCGCTTTCACGCAGGCCCTATCATGCTGCGCAGTTCACACACTCGAACTGCTGGCAGCTGCTTCGTCAATAGATCCGCAACCATGTCCAAAGCGCGCACGTGCTCCGTCTTGACGATGCCTTTGCTTGCGTAGTCGCGCAGAAACTTCAGTTTCACGTCTATGTGCTTCGCGCTGGCTGAGCTCGCCTCGTTATCAATCTGTAGCATCGCTGTCTTGTCCTCCATCAGCAGCATGACAGGTGTCTCCACTGCCAGTCCGACTTTGAGCTACAACTCGCGCACACCGAGGGCTGACTGTCCGCACACAGTCGCCGCCACAAACTCAGCTTCGGCTGTCGACGTGGTGACTGTCGACTGCTTTATTCAGCGCTACTCGACGAGCACACCGTTCACTTGCACCACAGCGGCACTCACCAACTTTCGATCATCAGTGTCGCCGGCAAAGTCAGCATCGGAGTAGCAATGAATACGAACTGGAAATTTCGCTCCTCCGTCGTTCGTCAACGTCAGCTTCAGATCCTTGGTTCCACTCAGGTACTGAGGAATTTTCTTCGCGAGCTTCCAATCTTGAAGTGTAGGAGCGTGGGTGCGTCTTGTCACTCGGTGCACGGCGAACGTAATATCCAGACGAGTACACTGAGCGATCCACTGAAGCGATCCGACTAGTGACTCGAACTGCTGCACTGATGGTTGATCGATTGCTGAGTCTCCTTCGATCGGCAGTACCGAATCTTCCGCGCTCGGTAGCGTCTTCAAGATCGGCGCTCGGAGAGCGTTGGCGGAGCCGAGTCTAAAGCGCTCGAGGAGTTCGGAGATTGTGCTGGTTTGGTCTAGGGCGTAGTCAAAGTTGTCGGATCGCGCCACTCGCATTCCAAAATACTTGGACACCTCGCCGAGATCCTTTAGCTCCAGCACCTGCATGTCCCCGAAGAACTGATCGACCTTCTCGTTGCTCGTCGCCGTGACCAACAGGTCGTCGACATACGCACCGACGACTGCATTTCCATTCTGCTCCAGCTTCACGAACACACATGCGCCTGCGACGCACTGTGAGAAGCCAAGCGCGACGAGTGTCTTACACAACAGCTGCTGTCACTGTCGGCCGGCTTGCTTCAAGCCATATAGGCTTTTGAGCAGCCGCAGCCCGACCTCCTTCACGCTTTGTGCTCTGAGCGGCCGCAGCGTCGTCTCGAGATCGACATGCCTTGAGGTACGTGCATCACAATCTCGTACTCGCGTTCGGTTAGCGCCTTCACAGATGAGGCCTGCACATCCCTATGCCGAGCAGGGACGCGCCAGATCGCTGCAAGCACCAGGATGACCCGACCGTTTCCCATCTCAAGCACAGCCGCAAACGTGAGCAGAAAGTTGATGCCAAGAACTTGTTCGTTCCCACACGCAACTATCCCCGCCTTGAACTTCTCCACAGTGCCATCTCCTTTCAGACTCGGCACTTTTCCAGTGAGCACCTCTAGCGGCGACGCACGCTTCGGGTTCGAGCGCGTCGGACTGCGGTTGAGCACGTAGACCCCGTACTCGGCCGCATCGCTCCAGTACTTGAGTACGACTCCTGATCCGAAGGTCATGCACTGGACCATGTTCATGATCGTCCGGTGCATGCGCTCAGCTTTCCCATTTCTGGCTTGATTGTATGGCTCGCTGACTTGACATGCGACCCCAGTACGCTTGCAAAACAGGTCCACGTTCGTGTACTCGCCTCCGCTGTCAACGTGAAGCAGGTGGATACAGCAGTCGAACCTTCTCTTGAAGTGAACAAGAAAGTGTTCGAACTTCTTCGCCGTGTGAAATAGTGACCCCCGGCCAGGCAGTTTATGATTCTGTATTATTACATCTTGTAGGATAGTGTGGACTACATTAGGATCAGATTAGGGGATTATTAGTTTTGGTTGGCCGCCCCCTATTAAGGTGGGGGAGGCCTTTTGAGGGCCTTCCCCAAGGCCAGCCCAACAGGACAGTTTCCTCTTTGCCCTCAAGACCTCATGACCTCAAGACCGCCTTCTCTCCTCGCTTCCCCCGGACTTGCCTCGGCCCAAGACAGGTACTCCAAGTGGTGTGTGCGTGTTGGTAGCTAGTTTGGCAGTTTGTCCTCGGGTGCCAGTCTGAGAGCGTGCTAGTGTGGCTGAGTGCGTTAAGGGGCTGTAAAGCCTAAATATATCGGTACCCTGGTAACCCCACGCCGGTAATCCGTGTGTCCCATACACGTGCGTTTGCTTCCATCTCAGGGGGTCTGCACACGGAGTTCCATATTGAAAGGAGTGAAAGGAAGAGTAAGGAGGGTGTGTGCTGAGTTGCTGGTGCCCCAAGAATATTTATTTGAGTGCCAGGTGTGCGGGGAGTCGACGAGTGTGTTCTCCCGTACTACTGCGAGTGAGATCTGTTCGTGCACGAGTTGCCGGGTATCGATCAGGGGTCCGTCTGTGCCCCAGGGCCAGGTGTCGACCAAGAGTCTGTTGGAGGCAGGGACCCCTCGATATCGACGTGTGTGGAACCCCAACAGAGTCCCCAGGACCCACCGACTTTGTGTGCGTGCATACGTGTGTGTGCGACCCAACGTCACCCGAGCGAGTGGAGCCTCAAGGAACTGAGTGTCGGCGTGATGAACGGTTGGCTTTGCCGTCCAAGTAACCCCCAGCTACAAAGGACCCAAGGGAACACAAGTGAGGTACTGACCAAGAGTGGAGGAGTCTACCCCTTGACACTCTCCCGCTCCCTAAGGACATCGCGTCCGCCAGATTTGGTGACCCACATCATCTCAGCCGCCTGATCTTTGGTTGGAGCGGCGAACACGCGCATGTAGCTCGAGTAGTTATCTATGGAGCTGATCCAGTATCGATTGCCGTGACGATCGCGAGGGGTGATCAGACCATTGAGATTCGAGCAGATCACTTCTCCGGCATGATCGATTGGAGCGCTCGCATCAAAGTCCTTCTGAGGCTGCTAGGCATTGCTCGCTTAGCCTTCCGAGTACGTGAGGCAATTCGCTCGCGTATGATCGGTAAACCGGATGCCAGAGCGTGGATCACGGGCCATGCGCTTGATAGTATCAAACGCCAAGTGTCCGAAACGTCAGTGAAAGTCAAGGAGAGTGTATTCGTGCACGTCAGCTGCGCTGACATCTTGCTCGATCGCAGCCATCACGACCTCAGCCATTGAGCGCGATACCGCACGCTTGAATCGCATCGACGCCACGAAGGCGTTGCCATTTAAACGAGCCTCAAAGACGACCTTGCCGCCTTTTGTCACAGCATACTCGCCTCTGCGAGTCTCGAGCTTGCAGCCACGTTGAGCGAGCGCGCCGAGCGAGGTCAAATTGCGCGCGAGCGCAGGCGCAAAGTAGACGTCGGTGAGTCGTAGTTCAAAGGCCGCACCGTCCACTTCACCAATCAGCGTGGCGCTCCCCTTTGCTGTCACTGCCAGGTGCTCCCCATTCGGAAGCGCGAGCCCGTCGGCACTCGAGCAACTCGTAACGTCCTCGATCATCTTGATGTCGCCGATAAGGTGGTGGCATGCTCCACTGTCGACTATCCAGTCGTACTCGCGAATGCTTGCGTCACTCGCTGCAAGCGCCCAGGTTGCCGTTTCGCTGCCGGTCTCGCCCTTCTTCCCCTTCTTAGACTTGCAGTCCTTCGCAATGTGGCCGCGTTTGCCACACTGAAAGCATCGCCGTTGCTCTCTCTTGCCTACCACGGCGACCACGTCCTTGCCGAAGGTATTGCCGCTCTTCCCTTCGTCCTCAATCTCTTGAGCCCACACCACGAGCTCTTGCACATGGTTCATGTAGTCAGTGCTTGACTGATTTAACCGGCTGAGCGTTGCAAACTTGAGGTGCAGCGCTGCGTACCATACTCACGTTCTCAATCCTCGCCGTAAATGATGTGCGACTGTCTGCTCTCGTGTCTGTCGTTGTCACTAACTTCGGCTACTTCATCATTGCCAGCATGGTACACACTTCCATCGCGGATGTCATCGAGCACTGCTGCGCATTTCAGAGCGAAGTATTCGCGTGCATCGGTATCGACAATGTCTAGCCGCGTTGCAAAGAGAGCGAGCCGATTTGCGTCCTCTAGCGTACGAACCCGTTTCATGCTGGTGCGAGCCAAAATTACCGTGGTGGAGGCGGACGCTTTCGCGATTTGGAGTCATCGGCATTCACTGATGCTACCGCCTTCGCTGCCTTCACGCCTTGTGATCGAGCGTCGCCATGCTCGCTGATATCTTGTGATTCTTGTGGACGTTGAGTCGCTTTTGGCCGATACGCCTCCTACTTTGGCTCCGTGCGCAGTACACGTCAGCAGTGCAAGTATTTGAACGTCTTGTTGTCTCGGGCGGACTGCTTGTATAGCTCGCATGCGCGGCCGGTTTCGTCATCTTGGCTCCAACCAGACACGGCTAGAATGTGAACGTTTGCAAAGGCTCCACAGAACTTTCTCACATCACGAGCAATCGCGTGCCACTTACTTTCAAGTGACCTGTACAGACGCTTCTCTGCGTCTGCCGGTCTTGCAGCTTGGAAATGCGCAGTGATTCTCTCCCAGAAGGTTGCGTTTTTTTGTTGGTGCCAGTGCGCTCGTCCTTGCCCACTACGAGGTACGAGCGGACGAGTTATATGTCCTCCTCCTAGCTGAAGTTGTTGCCTTGGCGTGCCATGGTGTCCGGCGCGTGTGTGCTACGTGATGGGAACTGCGTGAGAAGGTCGCAAGCTGTTTCCTTTTGGCAGCAACTCAATCGACTGATTTGACTGATAATTATCAGTCATTATCATTTGGCCAGTTTGGCGGAGACGCACTAAATTGGTCACGATTTGGCGTGTCTCTGCCACATTTGGCGTGCCAATTTAGCGAGAATCGATTTGCCGTGATTGATGTGGAGGATAGATTTCCACGCCAAATTTTAGTTTCCGCCAAAGCTGTTTCCCTTGGAGTTTAGCGAGATCGGTGGGGATGCTCTTAGGTGGATGCGAAAAGTATTGTAATCCGACACAGTAAACTAATTGGCAGAACCCGCTAGTACTTTACTACATACCAGTACAGTGTACTGTAGTTGAGCTGTCCCTAATTCATTTCGCATGGATAAGATGTCGACCAATACTGTACTACAGGAGTACACTCAGATTCCATATCCTAACGGTTCGGTCACGTCCGGATAAAATAGCGACAAAATTCATACTGTTTATACATTTCGTCATACGGATGTCAGTATAGTGAGTGCTCGCACTCTCGGCTCTCCGAGCCTTCGTGCGAGAGAAAAAAGAATGGATGTTCTGGTCGGTGTTGTGTACTCCGCTCAGGAAAC